>JAAWVA010000661.1:0-19565 GCA_015227895.2 Colaptes auratus | reverse complement strand
AAGGTGTTTTCCAGCCTGATTAATTCCATTCCATTCCATTCCATTCTAAACTATCCTATCCTATCCTATCCTATCCTGTCCTGTCCTGTCCTATATATCAGGTGATAGAAGGGGAGAAAATGGCCTGAAATTGTGCCAGGGGAGGCTTAGGTTGGCGATCAGGAACAATTTCTCTCCTGCAAGAGTGGTCAGGGTTGGCAGAGGCTGCCCAGGAGGTGGTGGAGTCCCCATCCCTGGAGGGTGTTCAAGAAAAGTGGGACAATGCACTGGGGCCATGGTTTAGTGGCCATGGTGGTGCTGGGGTTGATGGGTGGAGTGGATAATCTTGGAGAGCTTTTCCAACCCTAAACCAATTCTCTGATTCCATGGCCTTAGAGGTCTTTTCCAGCCCAGAGGCTTCCGTGCTTGTGAGGTCAGGTGAAAGCAATTGCGGCCACTGCTTCGACCCGAAGGGTTTAAGGGGATAGATTCCTGTTTAGAATTAAGAAGAAAACGTCTCCAAGCAGGCAGAACATGACAAATGGCTCTGGAAACAGCTTGGAAACAAACAAACAAATGGTTTTGTCTTGCTTTTCCTCCAGCTCCCTTTGTTTTCCCAGAGCAGGCTGTCATCCTTCCGTCAGCTGCAAGGTACGGCGCTGGGCTCGCCCGGGGAGCGCCGCTGCTCTGATGTGCAGCAGATGCACATCTGGGGAGAGATTATTTTCCTCAGCATCTATTTGTGTGGGAGGACAAAGTCTGCTTCCATAATGAAGGTGCTGTGGGAGCCGAACGACTCTGCCGCTGAAGTGCCTGGGTGTAACTTAAAGCGGAGTTTGCCGTCGCTCTGAACGGAGCATTTACAGCCAATTACAGCTGTCAGTCACCTCGGTAATGCCTCCCCTCTGACGGAGCAGCAGCTGCGGCAAGCAGGGGAATCAAGGCTCTGATAGCAGCTGCCAGCAGAAGAGAGGTGTCCCTAGCAGCAGCTGCAGCAAGCAGGGGAATCAAGGCTCTGATATCAGCTGCCAGCAGAAGAGAGGTGTCCCTAGCAGCGGCCGCACGCACGGCACGCTGGGCAGCCTTGGGAGCCGACACACGAGGAATCCAAGCAGTGGCCTCCAGTGCCTCATTCTCCCTTGCATCTGAAGCCTCCTGTCAAATGTGATTTCCTCCAGGAGGACATGAATCTAGCTGAGACTTCCCAAAACCCATCCAAGTGATTTGGACACTCACTTCTCATTAGCGTGAGCAGCAATCAGGCATCAGCCTCTGCTCAGTGCCTTCGGAAATGTTGGATGGGTTTTGTAAGTGGCTGTTAAACAACTCTTTGGGCAACCTGCACTGGAAGTGACAAATCCCATATTTCTTTCCTTCCACTCAGATATTCACAACGTCCCTGCACCAAATGTCAAGATTTTTCCTCAAAAGACAGCAGAGACGTGGCAGGAAGGAGGAGGGGGACGGAGTGCTGCAGCGTTTGGCTGGAAGGGACAAGGCTCCCACTGCAAACCTGCCTCCTCTGCAGAGAGCTGTGTGTGCCCATCTCAGGACAACCACAGCATCATTCAGGTTGGACCAGACCCTCAGGATCAACCAAATCCAACCATTAACCCTACTCTACAAGGGTCACCCCTAAACCATAGCCCCAAGCACCACTTCCAAACCACCTTCAAACACGTCCAGGGCTGGGGACTCCAGCACCTCCCTGGGCAGCACATCCCAGTGCCTGACCACTCTTGCTGGGAAAATTCTTTCCCAAGGGTCACCCCTAAACCATAGCCCCAAGCACCACTTCCAAACCACCTTCAAACACCTCCAGGGCTGGTGACTCCAGCACCTCCCTGGGCAGCACATCCCAGTGCCTGACCACTCTTGCTGGGGAAATTCTTTCCTACTGTCCCATCTAAACCTCCCCTGGTGCAGTCTGAGGCCATTCCCTCCTGTTCTATTGCTAATTACCTGAGAGAAGAGACCAGCACCACCTCTCCACAACCTCCTTTCAGGTAGGTGTAGAGAGCAATGAGGTCTCCCCTCAGCCTCCTCTTCCTCAAACTAGCCCGCCCCAGCTCCTTCAGTTGCTCTCCATAAGATTTATTCTCCAGGCCCTTCACCAGCTCTGTTGCCCTCCTCTTCCCTGGCTCCAGCAGCTGCACATCTCTCATGCACTGAGGTGCTCAAACCTGGACACAATACTCGAGGTGTGGCCTCACCAGCGTCACCTTCTTGTCTCTGCCCTAGGCAGCCCTGTCACTGCAATGGACATGGGGACACAGAGGAGCTACAGGGCTGCCTGTGGCACAAGCAAGGCCCTGGGGAGCACCTGCACCTGATAACCTGTCCCACAGGAGGGCACAGCTGCTCTTGGAAGAGCTGCAGCTTTGGTGCTCCATCACATTCAGTCCCCAGGACCACCCTTCCTGCACACAGGGGAAAGTGGGAGCTGGAGAGAAGCAAAGTGTGAACTGGCAACAGGTGATCCTGTCCCCTTGCAAAGACCCAGGGAACTGTTTAGGCTGATCATCGAGTCCCCTGTTGACCCAGCACTGCTGGGTCACCACCAAACCCTGTCCCTCAGCACCTCATCTGCACAGCTTTGCAATACCTCCAGGGGTGGGTCTCGAGCACTGCCCTGGGCAGCCTGTTGCAGGGACTGATAAATGTTCTGCAGAAGAAATTGTTCCTCATACCCAACCTAAACCTCCCCTGAGCAACTTGAAGCCATTTCCTCTCACTTGTTCCTTGAGAGAAGAGACCAACTATTCAGGGAACTGTAGAGAGCCAGAAAGTCTCCTCTCAGCCTCCTTTTCCTCCAGACACCCCCAGCTTCCTCAGCTGCTCCTCACCAGCCCTGTTCTCCAGACCCTTCCCCAGTTTTATTGCCTTTTTCTGGACCTGCTCCAGCCTCTCAATGTCCTTCTTGGAGTGAGGGACCCAAAACTGAACCCAGGATCTGAGGTGTGGCCTCCCCAGTGGCCAGTGCAGGGGGACAGTCCCTCCCCTGCTCCTGCATTAGGTCTCATTGAACCTCATCCCATTCACCCTGGCCAGTTGATCCAGTGTGGCCAGGTCCCTCTGCAGAGCCTCCTTACCCTCAAACTTGTACAGGGCCCCAGTCACCACCCTACTCCTGCTGGCCACACCATTGCTGATCCAGGCCAGGATGCTGGTGGCCTTCTTGGCCACCTGGGCACTCACTGGCTCATCCTCAGACACTCTTGACCAATACCCCCAGGTTCACCAGGCAGTTTCCAGCCACTCTGCCCCCAGCCTGGAGCATTCATGGGGTTGCTGTGACCCAAGTGCCAATAAGATCCTGGGCTGCAGCAGGAGAAGTGTGGCCAGCAGGGCAAGGGAGGGGATTCTCCCCCTCTGCTCATCCCTGGGGAGACCCCACCTGGAGTACTGCCTCCAGTTCTGGAGCCCCTATTGCAAGAGGGATCTGGAGGGGCTGGAAGGTGTCCAGAGCAGGGCCAGGAGGATGAGCAGAGGGCTGGAGCACCTCTGCTGTGAGGACAGACTGAAGGAGTTGGGGCTGTTCAGTCTGGAGAAG
The DNA here is from genome assembly GCA_015227895.2 of Colaptes auratus. Taxonomy (NCBI): domain Eukaryota; kingdom Metazoa; phylum Chordata; class Aves; order Piciformes; family Picidae; genus Colaptes; species Colaptes auratus. Next base: position 16,033 of record JAAWVA010000661.1, on the reverse strand, counting down.
AGAAGGCTCCCAGGTGACCTCATTGTGGCCTTTCAGGATCTGAAGGGGGCTACAGGAAGGCTGGGGAGGGACTGCTCAGGACATCAGGGAGTGATAGGACTAGGGGGGATGGACTGAAGCTGGAGGTGGGGAGATTCAGGCTGGAGGTGAGGAGGAAGTTCTTCCCCATGAGAGTGGTGAAGGCCTGGAATGGGTTGTGCAGGGAGGTGGTTGAGGCCCTGTCCCTGGAGGTGTTCAAGCCCAGGCTGGATGAGGCTCTGGGCAGCCTGATCTAGTGTGGGGTGTCCCTGCCCATGGCAGGGGGCTTGGAACTGGCTGATCCTTGTGGTCCCTTCCAACCCTAACTGAAACTATGAAACTATGAAAGTGATGCCATGTTACTGGATGCCTGCCTCCCACCCTCCCAGCAGGCCTGTGGTGGGTGTGTGAGCAGCAGAAAGTGCAAAGCATGGCTGAGGATCCTGGCAGCCAGGAGCTGTGCTGGCCTGGCATTCCCAGCTCCTCCTGCTTCCTCATTAGCCTAAGTGGCCGTTGTGTACCAGCAGAGAGCAGGCAGGGCTTCAGCTGCTTGATGTGTCTGGGATAAGCGGCGCTCCCCGCTCTCATGCAAAGCAGTCCCAGGGCTGCTGTGCACTTTGCTGTGTGCTTTCAAGCCACATCTGTCAAACCTGCCCTCGGCAGCTGCTCTGCACGAGTGCTGTCTGCTGAGAGCACAGGCAGCTACAGGCGAGGAGCTCCCAAAGCGATCGATCCAGCGCGGCGTGCCTGCTGCCTGTGTCCCGGGGCTGGGGCGTGCCCGCCTCCAGCTCTCATCTCGCTCCGACGCCTGAGGAGCAATACAATACAATACAATACAATACAATACACCACAATACACCAGGTTGGAAGAGACCTTCAAGATCATCACGTCCAACCCATCAACCAATCCAACCCACCTAAATACAATACAGTACAATACAGTACAATACAACCCACCTAAACAACTAAAAAACTAAACCCTGGCACCAAGCACCCCATCAAGCCTCTTCTTGAACACCTCCAATGAAGGTGACTCCACCACCTCCCCAGGCAGCCCATTCCAATGGGCAATCACTCTCTCTGTATAGAACTTCTTCCTAACATCCAGTCTAAACCTGCCCTGGCGCAGCCTGAGACTGTGTCCTCTTGTTCTGGTACTGGCTGCCTGGGAGAAGAGACCAACCTCGGCCTGGCTACAATCTCCCTTCAGGTAGTTGTAGAGAGCAATAAGGTCACCCCTGAGTCTCCTCTTCTCCAGGCTAAGCAACCCCAGCTCCCTCAGCCTCTCCTCACAGGGCTGTCTTCCAAACCCCTCACCAACTTTGTTGCCCTTCTCTGGACACCTTCCAGCAAGACAACCTCCTTCCTGAACTGAGGGGCCCAGAACTGGACACAGGACTCCAGGTGTGGCCTAACCAGTGCAGTGTACAGGGGCAGAATGACCTCCCTGCTCCTGCTGGCCACACTGTTCCTGATGCAGGCCAGGATGCCATTGGCCTTCTTGGCTGCCTGGGCACACTGCAGGCTCATGTTCAGCCTACAATCAACCAGCACCCCCAGGTCCCTCTCTGCCTGGCCGCTCTCCAACCACTCTGCCCCCAGCCTGTAGCACTGCCTGGGGTTGCTGTGGCCAATGTGCAGCCCCTGGCACTTGGATGTGTTCAATCTCCTGCCCTTGGCCTCTGCCCATCTGTCCAGCCTGTCCAGGTCCCTCTGCAGAGCCTCTCTGCCCTCCAGCAGATCAACTCCTGCCCCCAGCTTGGTGTCGTCCGCAAATACTGCTGATGGACTCACTGCCCTCATCCAGATCATCAATAAAGATGTTGAAGAGCAATAATGTGTTGCTCTGTTTTGGCCTGCCCGAGGAGGCTGTGGGACTTCTTTACCTGTATGAATAAGCTTCCCACAGCCCAGCCCACGCTTCAGAAGGCAGATGGAAATTCAGGTGCAAGATGAGTTCTGGAGCCCCCAGCTCTCGGCCTCTGCTGTTCAGCAAGGGCAGTTGTGGCTGCTGTCTCTGGGCTTAAATGGAGCCTCAGGATGCTAAGGAAGCACAGGCTCCTCTGCTGGGGGGAGATTCTGTGGGTTAATCCTAGAATCACAGAATGGCCTGGGTTGGAAGGGACCTCCAATGGTCATCCAGTCCAACCTCAACTAGATCAGCTTGCCCAGAACCCTGTTGAGCCTCACCTTGAATCTCTCCAGGGATGGGGCCCCAACCACCTCCCTAGGTAGCCTGTTCCAGTGTTCCACCACCCTCATAGTAAAGAACTTCTTCCTAACATCCAATCTAAATCTGCTCTTCTCTGTTTTGAAGCCATTGTTCCTCATCCTGTCACTGCAGGCCTTTGCAAACAGTCTCTCTCCATCCTTCTTGCAGCCCCTTCAGGTGATAGGATAGAATAGAATAGAATCAACCAGGTTGGAAAAGACCTCAGAGATCATCAAGTCCAACCTCTCACCCAACACCATCTGATCAACCAAACCATGGCACCAAGTGCCTCATGCAGGCTCTTCTTAAACACCTCCAGGGATGGGGACTCCACCACCTCCCTGGGCAGCACATCCCAAGGGCCAATCTCTCTTTCTATGAAGAATTTCTTCCTAACATCCAGCCTGAACCTCCCCTGGCACAGCTTGAGACTGTGTGCTCTTGTTCTGGGGCTGGGTGCCTGGGAAAAGAGACCAACCCCCACCTGGCTACAACCTCCCTTCAGGGAGTTGGAGAGAGCAAGAAGGTCTCCCCTGAGCCTCCTCTTCTGCAGGCTAAGCAACCCCAGCTCCCTCAGCCTCTCCTCACAGGGCTGTGCTCCAGACCTCTCAACACCTTTGTCACCTGGCTACTATTAAATCTCCCTGGAGCCTTCTCTTCTGCAGGCTGAATACCCCCAGCTCCCTCAGCCTGTCCCCATAGCAGAGGTGCTCCAACCCCCTGATCGTTTTCCTGGCCCTCCTCTGGACCTGCTCCATCAGCTCCGTGTCCATCCTGCACTGAGGGCTGCAGACCTGCACACAGTGCTCCAGGTGAGGTCTAACCAGAGCAGAGCAAAGTGGCATAGTCACCTCTGTCATGCTGGAGGGAACTTTCCTACTTCAGTGCTGAAGTGCAGTATTTCTGCCAGAGCCCTCCTGAAGCCCTGCGTGCTGCTGCCAGTGGCTGTGCCGAGGGCTGTGTGTGTAATTAGTGCCTCTTAACGACTCCCAGAAGCTGCAGCTCAAACCTTCATCCAGCCCTGGTGCTGATCACCTCCCCACGTCTCTTGAAAGCATTTATGACCAGGGGACTGCAGCTCTCAGAGCCATTCCACACTGGAGATGACTTTTATTAGGGAGTCAGGATGTTAAAAAATACTAAACTGATCCTCATTAGAAACTGGAGGCATAAAAGTCTCCAGAGCCAGCTTGTGACTGCCACTGCAGAGCTGTTTATGCAGCTGTTTAGGCAGAGAATAGCTCTCCAGGGATGGGCTGTTTGCTTCTGCTCCAAAGACCCTGTGCTGAGATGCCAGTGCTGGAACCAGGGCTTTGGGTCCTGCCTGAGCAGCGTGAACCCCGCTGGCTGCCAAGTGCCTGCTCCCACCCCCCCCCCCCCCGAGAGCCTGCTTGTCACAGTGCCTCTGGCTCCCTTGCAGTGCCCTGGGGAGCAGGAAATGGGATTAAAACAAAGGCAAAGCAAATGCAATCCCTCTGACCTGCCTGCAAAGGCTGCCGCGGGGCTGTTTGTTTCTCTGCATCTTGGGGGGAGGGGGGGAGGGCTGCTTTATTGCTGCCTGGGATGGCAGAGCTCTTTGCTGCCAATGAACTCCAACTCCTGTTGCTTTCTGAAGGGCTTTGCAGGTGACTTCAGATGAACTGAGGAGATGCCACTTGGCTTCTGTCTATCTTCAGCCAAAGAGCTACACATGGACTTTGGTGCCATCAGAACCACCAGATCCTTTTCAGAATCACCTCCTGGCCTGCTCTCATGCAAGGGGACTAAGCTGCTTCAGGTGGAGAGGCTTTGCTGAATTCATGAGGTTCCTGTAGGTTCCTCTCACCAGACTGTTGAGGCCCCTCAATAGACTCCAAGTTTGACCTGGTCATAGAATGAGAATTGTTTCAGCTGGAAAAGCCCTCTAGGATCATCCAGCCCAACCATCAGCCCAACACCACCGTGGCCACTAAGCCATGGCCCCAAGTGCCATGGCCACACCTTCCTTGAACACCTCCAGGGGTAGCCTTTTCCAACCCCTGACCACTTTTGCAACATAGAAGTTGTTCCTGATCTCCAACCTAAACCTCCCCTGGAACAATTTCAGGCCAGTTTCTCTCCTGTTCTCCAGACCCTTCTCCAGCTTCATTGCCCTTCTCTGGACCTGCCTTAGGGGAAGTTTAGGCTGGAGGAGAGGAGAAAGTTCTTCACTGAGAGAGTTGTTAGCCGTTGGAATGTGCTGCCTGGAAGGTGGTGGATTCCCCATCCCTGGAGGTGTTCAAGAGGGGATTGGATGTGGCACTTGGAGCCATGGTTTAGTAGCCATGAGGTCTTGGGTGACAGGTTGGACTTGATGATCTCTGAGGTCTCTTCCAACCTCATTGAGTCTGTGATTCTATAAATGTCCTTCTTGAAGTGAGTGGCCCCAAACTGGACCCAGAATGTGAGGTGTGTCCTCACCAGTGCCCAGTACAGGGGGCACAGGTCCTACCTCTTGTCCTGCTTGGCCACACCATTCTTGACACAGCTGCTGTTGCATTTGCCCCTGGGTGCAAGTGTTGCACACCATTCTTGACACAGCTGCTGTTGCATCTGCCCCTGGGTGCAAGTGTTGCACAGCATTCTTGACACAGCTGCTGTTGGAATTGCCCCTGGGTGCAAGTGTTGCACACCATTCTGGACACAGCTGCTGTTGGAATTGCCCCTGGGTGCAAGTGTTGCACACCATTCTTGACACAGCTGCTGTTGGAATTGCTCCTGGGTGCAAGTGTTGCACACCAGTCTTGACACAGCTGCTGTTGCATCTGCCCCTGGGTGCAAGTGTTGCACACCATTCTTGACACAGCTGCTGTTGCATCTGCCCCTGGGTGCAAGTGTTGCACACCATTCTTGACACAGCTGCTGTTGCATCTGCCCCTGGGTGCAAGTGTTGCACACCATTCTTGACACAGCTGCTGTTGCATTTGCCCCTGGGTGCAAGTGTTGCACACCATTCTTGACACAGCTGCTGTTGCATTTGCCCCTGGGTGCAAGTGTTGCACACCATTCTTGACACAGCTGCTGTTGGAATTGCCCCTGGGTGCAAGTGTTGCACACCATTCTTGACACAGGTGCTGTTGCATCTGCCCCTGGGTGCAAGTGTTGCACACCATTCTTGACACAGCTGCTGTTGCATTTGCCCCTGGGTGCAAGTGTTGCACACCATTCTTGACACAGCTGCTGTTGCATTTGCCCCTGGGTGCAAGTGTTGCACACCATTCTTGACACAGCTGCTGTTGCATTTGCCCCTGGGTGCAAGTGTTGCACACCATTCTTGACACAGCTGCTGTTGCATCTGCCCCTGGGTGCAAGTGTTGCACACCATTCTTGACACAGCTGCTGTTGCATCTGCCCCTGGTGCAAGTGTTGCACACCATTCTTGACACAGCTGCTGTTGCATCTGCCCCTGGGTGCAAGTGTTGCACACCATTCTTGACCCAGCTGCTGTTGCATCTGCCCCTGGGTGCAAGTGTTGCACACCATTCTGGACACAGCTGCTGTTGCATTTGCCCCTGGGTGCAAGTGTTGCACACCATTCTTGACACAGCTGCTGCTGCATTTGCCCCTGGGTGCAAGTGTTGCACACCATTCTTGACACAGCTGCTGTTGCATCTGCCCCTGGGTGCAAGTGTTGCACACCATTCTTGACACAGCTGCTGTTGGAATTGCCCTGGGTGCAAGTGTTGCACACCATTCTTGACACAGCTGCTGTTGCATCTGCCCCTGGGTGCAAGTGTTGCACACCATTCTTGACACAGCTGCTGTTGCATCTGCCCCTGGGTGCAAGTGTTGCACACCATTCTTGACACAGCTGCTGTTGCATCTGCTCCTGGGTGCAAGTGTTGCACACCATTCTTGACACAGCTGCTGTTGCATTTGCCCCTGGGTGCAAGTGTTGCACAGCATTCTTGACACAGCTGCCAGGATGCTGTGCCTCTGTCTTCTCCTCCCAGTTTTCTCCCTTCATTATTCCACATCTGGAATCTTACTGAAGTAAAGATGAGTGAGTGCAAACACCTGCACCTTGAAGCGTTCCCATCTTGGTTCTCATGTGGTTTGGGTTCTGTGGAGGACGCCCAGCTGCTGCTTGTAGTTCCAGCAGAGCCTTCAGACGCAAGGACATGGTAGCTGTCCGAGCCGGTGCTGCCAGTGCTGGCAGCACCCACCTGCTGCAGCAGCAGCCCAATTATCCACCCTCCTGCTGCTCTGAACGCCCCAAGCAGCCAGCTCCGTGGGCTCTTAGCCTGGGGAGGGAGATGTGTAGGCTGTGTTCAGGCTCAGACCTCGGGGGGGGGGAGGGTTAATCTCTTCTCTGTTTTTCTTCCCTTGTGATGGGAGACGCCGTGCTGAAGAGCAGTGTTGGAGAACAGTGCCTGTCTGATCCGCGAGCTTGCTTTAAGCCAGCACTAATTGCCCTGTCTAGAGCACTGTTTTTCTCTCCTTCCTTCCAGGGGTATTTTTAGCCTAGGCAGCGAGGCTGTGATGTGACAGGACCCCTTAAAAGCTCTGGGTGGCTTGTGGAGTCTCAGAGGCAGAGGGGTGGGATCTGCCTGGTGAGGAGGCTGACAGCTCCTCTTAAGGTGTTTAGATCTAATCCATACTAATGAGACAGCTTCTTGCCTACCTGAGCTGCAGCAGTTCTTAACTGCTGTCTTCTTTTGAAAACCTGTGTATTAAATTACCATGAGACAATAGTTTCTAAGAGGCCTCCTCCTAACCTCAGCTTCTGCACTAAATTGAATGAATCTAGGAAAGTGTCTCTTAGAAACAAATCTTTTTTAAACCTGCACTCTATTCTTCTTAACCTTTCTGCCCTGAACCATTTCTGAGACAAGATGAATCCCAGTCTCCGAAGATCGTAGCTGCATACATTCTACTTAGGCATTCACTTGGCTAATAGCCTGGAATAAGTCATCCTGGAGGGTTAAACAACTTCTGGGGCTATAGATGGGACCTCATTAGGCAGAGTGTGAGGAGAGTTATTACTGGAAGCTGCTCGCTCAGGTGTAGTCGCTGCGCTCACTGCACAGGAAGTGCAGGCACCGAGGGGCTGCTGGCAGAGAGGTTTCTCTCTCTCTGCTGAGATCTGAGACAAGCCTGTTCACCTCTGTCCTGGCTTAATGCCCATCCTGAAAACAGGGGCAAGGGCTTGTGAGTGCTTTGCCCTCCCTGCAGGGCGTTTTAGAATAGAATAGAATAGAATAGAATAGAATAGAATAGAATAGAATAGAATGGAGTAGAGCAGAGCAGAGTAGAGCAGAGTAGAGCAGAGTAGAGTAGAGTAGAGTAGAGTAGAGTAGAGTAGAGTGGAATGGAATGGGAGTAGAGTAGAGTAGAGTAGAATAGAATAGAACAGAATAGAATAGAATAGAATAGAATAGAGTGGAATGGAATGGAATGGAATGGGAGTAGAATAGAATAGAATAGAATAGAATAGAATAGAATAGAATAGAATAGAATAGAATTAACCAGGCTGGAAAAGACCTTTGAGATCATCGAATCCAACCTCTCACCCAACACCATCTGATCAACTAAACCATGGCACTCCACCACCTCCCTGGGCAGAACATCCCAAGGGCCAATCTCTCTTGCAGGGAAGAACTTTCTCCTCACCTCCAGCCTAAACCTCCCCTGGCACAGCTTGAGACTGTGTCCTCTCATTCTGGTGCTGGGTGCCTGGGAGAAGAGACCAACCCTCACCTGGCTCCAACCTCCCTTCAGGGAGTTGCAGAGAGCAAGAAGGTCTCCCCTGAGCCTCCTCTTCTCCAGGCTAAGCAACCCCAGCTCCCTCAGCCTCTCCTCCCAGGGCTGTGCTCCAGACCCCTCCCCAGCCTTGTTGCCCTTCTCCGGACACGAATTGTTTCGTCGCGTTCAAAGAGCCAACAAACTATTAAAGGCTCCAAACTTTGGTGCTGCAGCTTGGAAAGTCTGTGTCCTAGAAAAATCACTAACCCAAGGAAGTGCTTTCTGGACCTGTCTGAAATGCTTAGGTTGCAGGCTGGCTTTTGAAATCCCAGGGAAATGCAGGAAGTCAGCTTAGATTAAGAGCTGAGCTCACCTGCGCTGCGTGCTTCGCCGCAGAGGGGATGAGGGCTGGCAAGGCTGGGATCACTCTTCCCACACAAGGACTGACACTCTCTGGGTCTGCCTGGAATGCAGAGTGGAAGAGGATTCCCAGCGTTGTCCTGCCTAGCTGAGCTTTGCTCCCTGCCTCCAGGTGAGCTCTGCCTTTTACAGTCTCACAGTATCACCAAGGTTGGAAGAGACCTCAAAGATCGAGTCCAACCTGTCACCACAGACCTCAGGACTAGACCATGGCTCCAAGTGCCACGTCCAGTCTCCTCTTGAACATCTCCAGGGACGGTGACTCCACCACCTCCCTGGGCAGCACATTCCATTGCCTAACAACTCTCTCAGTGAAGAACTTTCTCCTCACCTCGAGCCTAAACTTCCCCTGGTGCAGCTTGAGACTGTGTCCTCTTGTTCTGGTGCTGGTTGCTAGAGAGAAGAGACCAACCCCTTCCTGGTCACAACCTCCCTTCAGGTAGTTGTAGAGAGCAATGAGGTCTCCCCTGAGCCTCCTCTTCTCCAGGCTAAACAATCCCAGCTCCCTCAGCCTCTCCTCACAGGGCTTGTTCCTGCGTTCATGGGAATTCTGAGGAGATCTTCAGCCTGGCAGGGTTGCTGCATCCTGGGTTTGCTTTCACAGAAGCACAGAGTCACAGAACATTAGAGGTTGGAAGGGATCTCCAGAGATCATCAAGTCCAACTCCCCTGCCAAAGCAGGGTTCACCCGGGTAGTCTGCCCAGGAATGCATCCAGGGGGGTTTGGAAGGTATCCAGAGAAGGAGACTCCACAACCTCTCTGGGCAGCCTGCCCCAGGGCTCTGTCACCCTCACTGTAAAGTTTCTCCTCATGCTGAGCTGAAACCTTCTATGCTCAAGTTTGTGTCCATTGTTCCTTGTCTTATTATTGCACACCACCAAAGGAGCCTGGCCCCCTCCACTTGACCCCCAGCCCTCAGGTATTGACAGCCATTGATCAGATCCCCTCTCAGACTTCTCTTACATACAATACAATACAATACAATACAATACAATACAATAAATCCAGGTTGGAAGAGACCTTCAAGATCATCACATCCAACCCATCAACCAATCCAACCCACCTAAACAACTAGGTCATGGCACCCAGCACCCCATCAAGTCTCCTCCTGAATACCTCCAATGATGGAATACCCACATCCTTGGGTGGAACCCCTGGACCAGCTGATGGAAGGACATTCCTTCCTCCTCTGCACGTGGAACGAGCGCCCACGAGTCACTGAGCCAAGGCTCCCACACACTGCCAGGTCCTGACAAGGCAGTGAGTGACTCCCTGCTCATAAACATGCTGCGCTGGCTGTGTGATGCAAATGAAGCTTAATTCACTGCCGGGCAGCATGTAAATAGTGATCTGCATGTAAATAGGTGCCTCTGAAGGGCTTGTGTGATGTTAGAGATCTGTTCTCTCTCAAGGCTCCTCCCCAGTGGCTCTCCTGCAGATGTGAAGGGGCTGCCGGGGCTGTTCTGTGCCCTCCAGGCTTTCTCTGCCCCATTGAGACCACTCTGCAGGTCCTGCTCAGCCTGCCAGGATGTAAGCTGCAGCACAGGAGGTTCCACCTCAACACAAGGGGGAACTTCTTTACTGCAAGGGTCACAGACCACTGGCCTGAGGCAGCAGAGCACATTTACCTCTGCCAGCACGCTGGAGCTGCCTGACCCCAGCTGCAGAGGGTTCTCGGGGCTGGGACGGAGCCTGGCTCCACAGCAGCTGCTCTCACCCTGGGCTGTGATCTATCAAATGTGCCTGGGAGGAGAGGCTGAGAGCCCTGGGGCTGTTCAGTGTAGAGAGGAGAAGGCTGAGAGGGGTCTGATCAATGTCTATCAATATCTGAGGGCTGGGGGTTTGGAAGGAAGGGACAGGACAGGGACAGGCTCTGTTCACCTGTGGGCTGGGACAGGCCAAGGGGCAGTGGATGGCAACTGCAGCACAGGAGGTTCCAGCTCAGCATGAGGAGGAACTTCTTCCCTGGGAGGCTCCCAGAGCCCTGGAGCAGGCTGCCCAGAGAGGTTGTGGAGTCTCCTTCTCTGGAGCCTTTCCATCCCTGTCTGGCTGTGTTCCTGTGTGCCCTGTGCTGGATTCTCTGCTCCTGCTCTGGCAGGGGGTTGGACTGGAAGATCTCCAGAGGTCCCTTCCAACCCCTGACACCCTGTGAGCCTGTGAGTGAGCAGCATCTTGTTGTGTGCCAAGAAAGTACAGCCCAGAATCCCATCATGGTGAGGGTTGGAAGGGACCTCTGGGGATCATCCAATCCAACCCCTCCCCCCCAGCTTCTTGCCCAGGATCCCAAAGTCCTCCTCTCCCCTCTCCCCTGCTCTGGCAGGGGGGTTGGACTCGATCATTTTTGGGTCACTTCTCAGCCCTGACATGCTGTGATCCCTTGCCTCAGTGAGGCCACATCTGTGCTAGAGGTGTCCTCAGCTCTCTCAGGACCCCCCCCCCAGGCTGCCAGCTGCCTTCTTGCCTGCCCCTGGAGCTGCTGCCTTAACAGGAATCCTCAAGTTGTTCTTGCAAACACTTCTCCCGTTTCATTTTCATACTTCAAAGAATTACTGGGCCTCATAATATTGATCTATTCACTCCCTCCTCCTTTTACAGCTGCCTGTGTAATTTTTGGATCCTTAAATCTGACAACCCTGTCCCCAAGATGGCTGTTCCTAATGGTTAAATGACTGCTACTTTCCATCAAAAACATCGAGCATGAAGCCCAGGAAATACAGTGCAAGAGCCAATAAAATGCCTGTGGATTAATTTCAGGCTGCCCTTAAAGTGTGCAACCAATCTGTGGAGTAGAACTCGACTTCAGCTAGAGGGGGGGAAGCAAAGTTCTCCAAGTGCTAACAAGACATTGCCTGGCAATGGTGCCAGCTGCAAGCAGGGCTGTGCAGGTTGTGTGAACTGGACAGGAAACCTCTGTCCTGGGCTGCAGCAAGAGAAGCGTGGCCAGCAGGGTGAGGGAAGTGATTCTACCCCTCTGCTCCCCTCTGCTGAGACCCCAGCTGGAGTATTGAGTCCAGTTCTGGAGTACTGAGTCCAGTTCTGGAGTATTGAGTCCAGTTTCATAGTTTCATAGTTTCAGTCAGGGTTGGAAGGGACCACAAGGATTAGCTAGTTCCAACCCTCCTGCCATGGGCAGGGACACCCCACACTAGATCAGCCTGGACAGAGCCTCATCCAGCCTGGGCTTAAACACCTCCAGGGACAGGGCCTCAACCACCTCCCTGCACAACCCATTCCAGGGCCTCACCACTCTCATGGGGAAGAACTTCCTCCTCCCCTCCAGCCTGAATCTCCCCACCTCCATCTTCAGTCCATTCCCCCTAGTCCTATCACTCCCTGAGATCCTGAGCAGTCCCTCCCCAGCCTTCCTGTAGCCCCCTTCAGATCCTGGAAGGCCACAATGAGGTCACCTGGGAGCCTTCTCTTCTCCAGACTGAACAGCCCCAACTCCTTCAGTCTGTCCTCACAGCAGAGCAGCTCCAGCCCTCTGCTCCTCCTCCTGGCCCTTCTCTGGACACCTTCCAGCACCTCCAGATCCCTCTTGCAATAGGGGCTCCAGAACTGGAGGCAGTACTCCAGGTGGGGTCTCAGCAGAGCTGAGCAGATGGGAGAATCCCCTCCCTTGCCCTGCTGGCCACACTTCTCCTGCTGCAGCCCAGGCTCTGATTGCTTTTCCGGCTGCAAGTGCACCCTGAGAGCTCCTGGGAGCTTCTCCTCCCCCAGCCCCCCAAGTCTCTCTCCTCAGGGCTGCTCCCCAGCCAGTCCCTGCCCAGCCTGGATTTGTGCCTGGGATTGCCCTGAGCCAGCTGCAGGACCCTGCCCTTGGTCTTGTTGAAGCTCCTGAGGTTGGCTTGTGCCCACCTCTCCAGCCTGCCCAGGTCCCTCTGGATGGATCCTTCCCTCCAGCTGTCTGCTGCACCACACAGCTTGGTGTCATCAGCAAACCTGCTGAGGCTGCACTCACTGCCACTGTCCATGGCACCCACAGAGATGTTGAACAAGCCTGGTCCCAGGACTGATCCCTGAGGGACTCTGCTTGTCCCTGGCCTCCCCTGGGACATGGACCCATGGACAGCCACTCTCTGGGTGTGGCCATCAAGCCAGTTCTGTATCCATCTAGTGGTCACCCATCAAACCCATGTGTCACCAGCCTGGAGACCAGGATGTGGTGTGGGAACAGTGTCAAAGGCTTTGCTCAGGTCTAGGTAAACGACATCAGTTGCTCTCCCCTCATCTGTTAGTTCATCTATTAGTTCTGGAGCCTCTGTTCCAGGAAGGATCTGGAGGTGCTGGAAGGTGTCCAGAGAAGGGCCAGGAGGATGAGCAGAGGGCTGGAGCTGCTCTGCTGTGAAGACAGGCAACCAGCACCAGAACAAGAGGACACAGTCTCATGCTGTGCCAGGGGAAGTTTAGGCTGGAGGTGAGGAAGAAATTCTTCCCAGCAAGAGTAATTGGCCCTTGGGATGTGCTGCCCAGGGAGGTGGATTGTGGTGGGTTCTGAAAGGAAACAAAGCAAGGGGGGAGGACTCGTGAGCACTTTGCCCTCCCTGCAGGGCGTTTCCCCCCTGGGAAACTGAGACTGTTCCACTCCCCCCTCCCTGCTCAGCTAGGGTGTAAAAGGGAGGACATTGCAGCCATTAGCTCTCTTTTGGCTCCTGCCTCTCCTGGATGAGAGCTCCTGCAGCTGCCTTCCTGCTCCTCTGCCACGTGGTCAGGCCTGATCGCTCTCCCTGCTGCCTCTTCAGAGAGAGGTTGGTTTTGTATTCTTCTTCTTCAGCCCCCCTCCCATCCATCCTTGTCCCTTGCCCTTGTGAACCTTTCCTGTTATTGTTATAGATATATATATATTGTTTTAAGACAACTCATTACCTCAGACTCCAAGTTATTGTTTGGTGGATTTGCTCCTTCCCTTCGTGATTTTTTTCCCTCTCTGCTGGGAGGAAGGAAGGGGGAGTGGGGGAGGGATTCTCAGCCTTAAGTCCCAGTTAAGGCTCAAACCACCACAGTGGTGGAGTCCCCATCCCTGGAGGTGCTCAAAAAAGGCTTGGATGTGGCACTTGCAGCCATGGTTTAGTTGTCAGGAGGTGCTGGGTGTTAGGTAACAGGTTGGACTTGCTGATCTCTGAGGTCTTTTCCTACCTGGTTGATTCTGTGGTTCTATGACAGACTGAGGGAGTTGGGGTTGTGCAGTCTGGAGAAGAGAACGCTCTGAGGAGACCTCATTGTGGCCTTCCAGGATCTGCAGGGGGCTCCAAGCAAGCTGGGGAGGGACTTCTGAGGGTGTCAGGGAGGGATAGGACTGGGGGGGATGGAGCACAACTAGAAGTGGGGAGATTGAGCTTGGATGTGAGGAAGAAGTTGTTGCCCAGGAGGGTGGTGAGAGCCTGGCCCAGGCTGCCCAGGGAGGTGATGGGCAGTGACTGGCTGGAGAGCAGCCCAGAGGAGAGAGACTTGGGGGTGCTGGGGGAGGAGAAGCTCCCCAGGAGCTCTCAGGGTGCACTTGCAGCCCGGAAAGCCAATCAGATCCTGGGCTGCAGCAGGAGAAGTGTGGCCAGCAGGCCAAGGGAGGGGATTCTCCCCCTCTGCTCAGCCCTGCTGAGACCCCACCTGGAGTACTGCCTCCAGCTCTGGAGCCCCTATTGCAAGAGGGATCTGGAGGGGCTGGGAGGTGTCCAGAGCAGGGCCACGAGGATGAGCAGAGGGCTGGAGCACCTCTGCTGTGAGGACAGACTGAAGGAGTTGGGGCTGTTCAGTCTGGAGAAGAGAAGGCTCCCAGGTGACCTCATTGTGGCCTTCCAGGATCTGAAGGAGCCTACAAGAAGGCTGGGGAGGGACTGCTCAGATCTCAGGGAGTGATAGGACTAGGGGGAATGGAATGAAGCTGGAGGTGGGAGATTCAGCTGGAGGGAGGAGGAAGTTCTTCACTCTGAGGGTGGTGAAGCCCTGGAATGGGTTGTGCAGGGAGGTGGTTGAGGCCCTGTCCCTGGAGGTGTTTAAGGCCAGGCTGGATGAGGCTGTGGCCAGCCTGCTCTAGTGTGGGGTGTCCCTGCCCATGGCAGGGGGGTTGGAACTGGCTGATCCTTGTGGTCCCTTCCAACCCTGACTGAAACTATGAAACTATGAAACTATAAGCCTCCTGCCTGGAGGTGTTTGCAGCCAGGCTGGAGGTGGCTGTGAGCAACCTGCTGCAGTGTGAGGTGTCCCTGGCCATGGCAGGGGGGTTGGGACTGGCTGAGCCTTGAGGTCCCTTCCAGCCCTGAGAGCTCTGTGATTTCAGGAGTGATGGTTCATGCTGCTGTGTGGGTGTCACAGGGGTTGGATGATGAGGGTGCAAGACACAGCAGGTGCAGGCCTTTCAGTAAATCCATTTTCCCTCTTGTGAGCAATCAGTGCTCGAACTTGATTTCCTCCTTTTGAGCAGAGCAGTGTCTCAGTGCTGAAGCATTTTGGGATGTAACTTCTGAGTAAAAGCAAAACAATTCCCTCCTCTCTCCAGCCTGCTCTGCAGCCCACCAAGGAGACTGCTAATGCAGTTTTAATTTCCAGCTCTACCTTTCCCTCCAGCTCTGGGACAGAGCTTCCCTGAAGTGCTTCAGCAGAGAGGTCAGGCTGTGTTTTGAGCGTGGCTGTGCACAGCCTCTGCTCTTCGGTGGACCCTCAGTGCCCTCAGCCCTGCTCTCTGACCCAGCCTGCAAGCAGCTGGTGGAGGAGGGAGCCTGTTCCTGCAGCAGCTGTGTGGATCACAGCACATCTTTGTGAGGTAGGTAGATGCTGTGGAAGGCCAAGTTCCCAGTTCTCCCTCTCTCACCATACTTCCTTTTCCCCCAGGGCCATCCCTCAAGCACAGGAGCAGCCTTAAACAATCAGTGCCAGCTTACCATGAGCATTAGAATCATTGAATCATTTAGGCTGGAAAAGACCTTCAGGATCAAGTCCAACCACTGACCCTACTCCACCAAGTCCCCCACTAAGCCATGTCCCCAAGCACCACAGCCAGACAGCTTTGAACCCCCTCCAGGGGTGGGGACTCCTCCACCCTGGGCAGCCTGGGCCAGTGCCTCAGAACCCTCTCAGTGAAATATTTTTTCCCCATGTCCAGCCTAAAGTTCCCCTGGTGCAGCTTGAGGCCCTTCCCTCTTGTTCTGTAGCTTGTTCCTTGGGAAAGGAGACCAAAACCCCCATGTCTCCCACCTCCTCTCAGGGAGCTGTAGAGAGCAATGAGGTCTCCCCTCAGCCTCCTCTGCTCCAGGCTGAACACCCCCAGCTCCCTCAGCTGCTCCTCCCCAGCCCTCTTCTCCAGACCCTTCCCCAGCTCTGTTGCCCTTCTCTGGACCTGCTCCAGCCCCTCAGTGTCCTTCCTGGAGTGAGGGGCCCAAAACTGACCCCAATACTCGAGGTGTGGTCTCACCAATGCAGGGTGCAGAGTGCTGATCACCTGCTCCTGCTGCAGTCCACACTGAACCTGGATCTATTAAGGGCTTCAGCCTTGCCCAACATTCATCCCAGAGCTTCTGGCTCTTGGCATGTTTGTCCATTTCTCTGTCAGCACACAGAGCAGAGAAAGGCTTTTCCAGCTTTGTCCGTTTGCTCTGGCATCCTAACACAAATGTCAAGTGGCTTAGAGCTGTCTCTCTTCTGAGGGTGAGCCAGGCATGACAATCAAAGGCAGCACCCCCTGACTC
>JAAWVA010000660.1:0-19584 GCA_015227895.2 Colaptes auratus | reverse complement strand
CTCCTCCTCCACCTCCATCCCTCCTCCTCACCTCCATCCCTCCTCCACCTCCATCCCTCCTCCTCCACCTCCATCCCTCCTCTCCACCTCCATCCCTCCACCCCTCCACCTCCATCCTCCTCCACCTCCATCCTCCTCCTCCACCTCCTCCCTCCTCCACCTCCATCCCTCCTCCACCTCCATCCCTCCTCCCCCACCTCCATCCCTCTCCACCTCCATCCCTCCTCCCCTCCATCCCTTCTCCACCTCCATCCCTCCACCCCTCCACCTCCATCCCTCCTCCACCTCCATCCCTTCTCCACCTCCATCCCTCCTCCTCACCTCCATCCCTCCTCCACCTCCATCCCTCTCCACCTCCATCCCTCCACCACCTCCTCCTCCATCCCTCCACCACCTCCTCCTCCATCCCTCCTCCTCCTCCACCCCTCCTCCTCCACCCCCCCCCCGGCTGCTCCCCCTCTGCCCTGCGCCGCTCACCGCAGCCGCTGGATGTTGGAGGAGACCCCCGAGAGCCGGTAGATGCCATCCACCACCCCGTGCCGCTCCACGAACTCCGTGCAGCTCCTCAGCACCTGGGGCACTGCGGGGCCCCCGGGGCCTCCATCACCCACCCCCCTCACCCCAGGCCCGCCCCGGGCCAGGAGCCCCCCCAGCCCCGGTCCCTGAGCCGCCCCCCCGGGTGCCCCTGGCCACCCCGTGCCCACAGGGTGGCACCGAGATTGCTGGGCACCGAGATTGGAGGCACCAGGAGCCCCCCGGAGCTCAGAGGCTGCCCCCCAGGAGGTGCCCAGCTGCCCCCCTTGCCCCCAGCGGCGCTGACGCAACCTGAGGCACCTCCGGGGGGGGGCAGCCCTTGGGTGGGTGCCCCTCGAGGGGGGGGGCGGCTGGGGGGTGCCCGGGGCGGTGCCAGCCGGGGTGGGGGGCACTTACCCTCGTGCCCTGACTGCTGGAGATGCTCCATGAGGTCACAGCCGAAGACTCTCTCCCTGGGGCCCCCCTTGCGCCTCGCCGCCTTCTGCCGCGCCCTCAGCGCCAGCGCCATGGAGGCGACGCCAGCAGCCCCCCGGCCTGGCCCCACAGGGTCAGACCCTGCCCATGGCACTGAGCCCCCCCTTGGCACCCCCTGGCACCGCGGCGGGGCAGAGGAAGAGGTCCCGGGGGTGGGGGGCGGAGGGGTGTGGGAGGAAGTTGTGTGGCTCCGGGGCCCTGACGCAGCTTCGAGGCCTCAGGAAGGCTTCAGCCTCCCCCTCGAGGCCACTTCCTGCTCCCCGGCGCCGCCAGACCGCAGGGCAGGGCAGGGCAGGGCGGCAGCGCCTGCGCGGGTGGGCAGCCTGGGCACGCCGGGGCACGCCGGGGCACGCCGGGGCACACCTGGGCATGCTCAGAGCAGCTTGGGCACGCTCAGGCACACTCAGGGCACGCTCAGGGCACGCTCAGGGCTCACTTGGGTGCACTCAGGCACACTTGGGCACACCTGGGCACGCTCAGGGCACGCTCAGGCACACTCAGAGCAGCTGTGGGCACGCTCAGGCACGCTCAGGCTCACTTGGGTGCACTCAGGGCACACTTGGGCACACCTGGGCACGCTCAGGGCACGCTTGGGCATGCTCAGGGCACGCTCAGGCTCACTTGGGTGCACTCAGGGCACACTTGGGCACACCTGGGCACGCTCAGGGCACGCTTGGCATGCTCAGGGCACACTCAGGGCCGCTCAGGCACGCTCAGGCTCACTTGGGTGCACTCAGGGCACACTTGGGCACACCTGGGCACGCTCAGGGCACGCTTGGGCATGCTCAGGGCACGCTCAGAGCAGCTTGGGCACGCTCAGGGCAGCTTGGGCACGCTCAGGGCACGCTCAGGGCACGCTCAGGGCTCACTTGGTGCCTCAGGGCACGCTCAGGGCAGCTTGGGCACACTCAGAGAACGCTCGGGCACACCTGGGCATGCTCAGGGCACGCTCAGGGCTCACTGGGTGCACTCAGGGCACGCTCAGGGCAGCTTGGGCACACTCAGAGAACGCTCGGGCACACCTGGGCATGCTCAGGGCACGCTCAGGGCTCACTTGGGTGCACTCAGGGCACACTTGGGCACACCTGGGCACACTCAGGGCAGCTTGGGTGCACTCAGGGCACGCTCAGGGCACACCTGGGCACGCTCAGGGCATGCTCAGGGCTCACTTGGGCATGCTCAGGGCACGCCTGGGCACGCTCAGGGCACGCTCAGGGCTCACTTGGGTGCACTCAGGGCACACTTGGGCACACCTGGGCATGCCCAGGGCAGCTTGGGCACGCTCAGGGCACGCTCAGGGCATGCTCAGGGCACACTCAGGGCACACTTGTGCACGCTCCTGCGCGTGCTGGCAGGAGCTTGGGCACGCTCGTGGGCATGCTGCCCACCTGCTGGTGCCAGGGCTGTGCTTGTGCACGCCCACTCCTGCACACCTGCCTGTGCCAGCTTGCCCACCCTCCTGCAGAGCTGGGCTGTGCTCTGGCACACTCACTTGTGCACGCTCCTGCAGGCTGGCACGAGCTGCTGAGGCCTGCACAGGGCCCAGCACGCTCCCCACGTGCCCCCAGTGCCAGGTTGTGGCTGCCCCCCATGCACACTCGTGTGCCAGCACCGCCCCCACCGTGTGCCAGCACCGCCCCCACCGTGTCCCTGTGCCACCCCCACCGTGTGCCAGCACCGCCCCCACCGTGTCCCTGTGCCACCCCCACCGTGTCCCTGTGCCACCCCCACCGTGTGCCAGCACCGCCCCCACCGTGTGCCAGCACCGCCCCCACCGTGTCCCTGTGCCACCCCCACCGTGTGCCAGCACTGCCCCCACCGTGTGCCAGCACCGCCCCACCGTGTCCCTGTGCCACCCCCACCGTGTGCCAGCACCGCCCCCACTGTGTCCCTCCCCCAGGCTGAGCTCAACTCAGGGTCCCAAGGTCCCGCGGGGGGAGGTTTATTTACAAGCAGGGTCGGGGGGGAGGGGTCCCATCCTTTACACGTCTGTACACGGGGGTGCCACGTCCCCAGGGACCCCCTCCCCCCCGGGTCCCAGTGGCAGCTTCGGGGGTGACCAAAAGGGGTTGGAGGGGCTGGGGGGGGCACAAGCATCCCAAGTGCCGCCAGACCGCGGTGTCCCCAGCGCCGCGGGAAGGAGCAGCCCAGAGTCCGAGGGGGGGCGGGGGGGGCTCCAGCCCCTGTCACGAGGTGTCCCCACACCTGGGGGGAAGGGGGTCCTGGATGCTGCTGTCACCTCCTCTCCAGCTGGCCGCCAGTGAATGTCCCCAAGCCCCCTGCCCGCAGCCAGGGGACAGCTGGGGGCCAGAGCTTGTCCTGGGGTCTGTTCCAGCCCCCTGCCCGCAGCCAGGGGACAACTGGGGGCCAGAGCTTGTCCTGGGGTCTGTCCCCGACCCCTGCCCGCAGCCAGGGACAGCTGGGGGCCAGAGCTTGTCCTGGGGTCTGTCCCTGCCCGCAGCCAGGGGACAGCTGGGGGCCAGAGCTTGTCCTGGGGTCTGTCCCTGCCCCCTGCCCGCAGCCAGGGGACAGCTGGGGGCCAGAGCTTGTCCTGGGGTCTGTCCCTGCCCCCTGCCCGCAGCCAGGGGACAGCGGGGCCCGGAGCCCACCCCGGGGCAGGCTGCACGCCCCTGGCCCCCTGCCGGCAGCGCGGTGCCGCTCGGGGACCGGAGCCTGTCCTGCAGAGCTGGGGGAGCAGCGAGGGGGCCGCGGGGGGCCGCGGGGCGCCCCCAGCCCCGCGGCTCACACCAGGTGCCCGCGGCCGTTGATGTAGATGCCGTTGGTGCTGGGCTTGGCCTGCAGCATTCCGTTCTCCTGCACGAAGTGGGTCATGGCCTGCTTGATGGGGTCCCCCCCCCCCCCCCTCCCCCGCCCCCGCCGCCCTCCTCTTCCTCCTCCTTGCTCCTTGCCCGCCGGCACCGGCAGCAGCGGCGCCACCGCCGGCACCTCCGTCTGGGTCTCGATCTCCCGCACCGTGGACAGCGTGGAGTAGCTGCGGCCCTCGGGCTCCTCGCTCTGCGGGAGGGGGCGGGCGGGGGCGTCACCGCCGACCCAGAACCCCCCCACGGTGGATTGGATCCGGCCCCGGGGCCCCGCACGGGGACAGGGCTGGGGGTCACTGCTGACCATCAACCCTCCCCCAGGATACTGCTGACCCCCCCGTGGGGAACTGAACCCTGCCCCAGGGACACCCACGGGGATGGGGATGGGTTGGGGGGGGGGGGTGGTGTCACCACAGACCCATGAGCACCCCCTCCCCCCCCCCCCCGCCGTGGGACATTGGACCCCTGGAAGGGGCTTGGACCCCCAGGGGAGCATTCTGGAGGATGTGAAGCCCTGGGCTGGGCGCAGGACCCCCCCCCGCCCCCCCCCGTGCCAGCCGTGGGCTCTCACCATGGCAGAGCAGATGCTGGTGCCCCGCAGGCTGTCCCCCCGCAGGCTGTCCCCCCGCAGGCTGTCCCCCCGCAGGCTGCCCTGGCGGCTCTCTGCCCGCAGCTGCAGCGTCTCCTCCAGCTGGCAGAGCACCGGCAGGCCTCGCACCCCGGGCACCCCGGGCACCCCGGGCACCCCGCTGCCTCGTGCCAGCCCGCCCTCGACACCTCCACACCCAGCACCCCGGGCACCCAGCACCCATCGCCCCCAGCCCATCGCCCCCCAGCAGCCCCTTCCTTGGGTGCCCCACAGTCCCTCTCCCAGGGGATCCAACTCCCTCGGGTACTCCACCGCCCCCACCCCCCAGGGTACCCCAAGACCGAATCCCTTGGGCGCCACCACCCCCCGGGGCACCCCAAAACCGTCACCCAGGGCACCCCAAAGCCTAACTGCTCGTGTCCCCCCGCCCCCCAGCGCCCCCTAGCGCCAGACCTGTGCGCGGGCGTCGGCGCCGTGGCTGGAGTGCAGGCGGCGGATGGAGTTCTCGCGGGTCAGGGTCAGCTCCTCCTCGCTGGGGGGGGGAACACCGGGGACCTCTCAGCACGGAGCCCTCGGGACCCCCCCCCCCCCCCCGGCCCCCCGGGCAGCCTCTTACTACTTCTCGGAGATGCGTTTGGTCTTGCGCCGGTGGTAGAGGGTCATGACCACCACCACCACCACCAGCACGCAGAGCAGGACGGCAGCGATGACCCCGACCACGACCACCGAGGCCGACACCAGATCCACCTTGCGAACCTCATCCTCTGCGGGGGGCGGCGGCGGTCAGCCCCGGGGCAGGGCCGCGGCCGCCGGGAGCTGGGGGGGGTCCGAGGGGAGGAGGGGGCCACGGGTGGGCGGGGAGGAGGGAGGGAGGGTGGAAGATGATGATGATGATGATGATGATGATGATGATGGGTGGAGAAATGGAGGGGGGAGGATGGGGGGAGTGGAAGGGCGGTGGGGGGATGGGCAGAGGTGAGGACAGGCCGGGGGGGGGGAAGAGGAAGAAGAGGAAGAAGAAAGGAAAGAAGAGGAAGATGAGGAAGAAGCATCTGGGGAAGGCTGAGCAGAGGAGAGATGAAGAGACTGGGAGGGGACAGAGGGACAGGCAGGCAGGTGGCACCAAGATGGGCACAGAGAGCCCAAGGACTGGCAGGCGGCACAGATAGGCACAGAGAGCCCAAGGACAGGCAGGCAGGTGGCACCGAGATGGGCACAGAGAGCCCAAGGACTGGCAGGCGGCACAGATGGGCACAGAGAGCCCAAGGACAGGCAGGCAGGTGGCACCGAGATGGGCACAGAGAGCCCAAGGACTGGCAGGCGGCACAGATGGGCACAGAGAGCCCAAGGACTGGCAGGCAGGTGGCACCGAGATGGGCCAGAGAGCCCAAGGACTGGCAGGCAGGTGCACAGATGGGCACAGAGAGCCAAGGACTGGCAGGCAGGTGGCACAGATGGGCACAGAGAGCCCAAGGACTGGCAGGTGGCACTGAGATGGGCACAGAGAGCCCAAGGACCGGCAGGCAGGTGGCACAGATGGGCACAGAGAGCCCAAGGACTGGCAGGCAGGTGGCACAGATGGGCACAGAGAGCCCAAGGACTGGCAGCAGGTGGCACAGATGGGCACAGAGAGCCCAAGGACTGGCAGGCAGGTGGCACTGAGATGGGCACAGAGAGCCCAAGGACTGGCAGGTGGCACAGATGGCACAGAGAGCCCAAGGACAGGCAGGCAGGTGGCACTGAGATGGGCACAGAGAGCCCAAGGACTGGCAGGTGGCACAGATGGGCACACAGAGCCCAAGGACTGGCAGGTGGCACAGATGGGCACAGAGAGCCCAAGGACTGGCAGGCAGGTGGCACAGATGGGCACAGAGAGCCCAAGGACTGGCAGGCAGGTGGCACTGAGATGGGCACAGAGAGCCCAAGGACTGGCAGGCAGGTGGCACTGAGATGGGCACAGAGAGCCCAAGGACTGGCAGGTGGCACAGATGGGCACAGAGAGCCCAAGGACAGGCAGGCAGGTGGCACTGAGATGGGCACAGAGAGCCCAAGGACTGGCAGGCAGGTGGCACAGATGGGCACACAGAGAAGAGCCCAGGGGTGGAGTGCACAGCACAGTGCTGCCCCCCTGCACCCCCACCCCATGCCCACCCCTCAAGGGAGCCACGGGCACCTTAGGGCGCCCTCCCCTTCCCCCTGGCACCCACCTGGCTCCCTGCCCCTGATGCTGACGTTGGCACGCGCCTCCTTGGCAGCCACGCGGTTGGCAACGCGGCAAACGTAGGCACCGGCGTCGGCGGCTGCCAGGGGCCGCTGGAACAGCAGGGTGTCCCCCTTGACCCTCACCCCCGCGGGCAGGGGGGCGTTCAGCCTGCGGTGGGCACCAGCGTCAGCCCCCTGGCCTGCCCGGGCACCGCTGGGCGTGGGCACAGGGCGGCACCGCCGCCGCCATCAAAGGCCCTGCCGGTTCCCACGGTGCCGCCCTGCCCCGGGCGTGCCCAGGCATGGCACCGCCTGCCGAGCGCGACGCCAGGCCCCGGCACGGGCAGGCCCGGGCAGGGACACGCTGGGGACGGGCAGGGCAGGGGTGGCACGGCAGGGACGGGGGGCACTGGACCGGTCGGGGGAGGCGGTGAGGGACAGGTGGGCATGGGGGGCAGGTGGGCATGGGGGGCATTGTATGGGCAAGGGGACGTGGCAGGGACTGTGTGGCACGGGGGACATGGCATGGACATGGGCATGGGGGACACAGAATGGGCACAGAGACATGGCAGGGAGTGGGTGCCATGGTGGGGCCATGGGCAGAGGGGGCATGGCATGGGCAAGGGGACACAGCAGGGACGGGAGGGGGCAGCAGCGCAGGCAGCAGCTGGGGCACGGCGCGGGCAGGGCAGGGCTGACATGGCACAGGGACGCTGGCACAGGCAGGGCACAGAGCTGGGGCAGGGGACCTGGGGAGGGCACAGGAGGGACGTGGAGCAGGGCACAGCAGAGCAGGGGCTGGGCAGGGGCTGGGCAGGGGGTGGGCAGGGGGCGGGCAGGGGGCGGGCAGGGGGCTGGGCAGGGGCAGGGCTGGGCAGGGGCTG
This sequence comes from Colaptes auratus, assembly GCA_015227895.2. Taxonomy (NCBI): domain Eukaryota; kingdom Metazoa; phylum Chordata; class Aves; order Piciformes; family Picidae; genus Colaptes; species Colaptes auratus. The sequence continues at coordinate 12,079 of JAAWVA010000660.1, read as the reverse complement.
GGCAGGGGCTGGGCAGGGGCTGGGCAGGGCCGGGCAGGGGCTGGGCAGGGGCCGGGCAGGGGTCAGGGTCCTCACCGAGTCCAGTTGAAGGTGGGGGGGGGGTTGCCATCCCCCAGGCAGGTCAGGGTGGCACCCTCCATGCCCTCCTGCCACTCCGCCGTGTGCCCCAGCACCGAGGCGTCCGACAGGTCTGGGCACAGCGAGGGCACAGTGAGGGCACAGGGGGGCACGGCGAGGGCACAGGGAGGGTACGGGGGGGCACAGGCCCTGTGTGGCACCGCTGCAGCCTTCCCAGCCCCACAGCCTCCGTGTCCCTTGATGCCCCCCATGTCCCTCAGTGCCCACCATGCCCCCCAGTGCCCCCATGCCCATCTTGTCTCCAGCATCCTTCATGCCCATCATGACCCCGTGCCCACCATGTCCCCAAGCCCCTCCCCACCTCCCAACCTTCCCCATGCCCTCCACATCCCCACGCCCCCGGTGCCCACTGTGCCCTCATTGCCCATCCTGCCCCCCTGGTGCCCACTGTGCCCTCATTGCCCATCCCCCCCCCGCGGCCCTGGTGCCCACTGTGCCCTCATTGCCCATCCTGCCCCCCTGGTGCCCACCGTGCCCTCATTGCCCATCCTGCCCCCCGCAGCCCTGGTTGCCCACTGTGCCCTCATGCCCATCCTGCCCCCCATGGCCCCAGTGCCCACTGTGCCCTCATTGCCCATCCTGCCCCCCGCGGCCCTGGTGCCCACTGTGCCCTCATTGCCCATCCTGCCCCCCTGGCGCCCACTGTGCCCTCATTGCCCATCCCACCCCCCTGGTGCCCACTGTGCCCTCATTGCCCATCCTGCCCCCCACGCCCCGGTGCCCACTGTGCCCTCATTGCCCATCCTGCCCCCCGCGGCCCCGGTGCCCACTGTGCCCTCATTGCCCATCCTGCCCCCCTGGTGCCCACTGTGCCCTCATTGCCCCTGCCCCCCCTGCCCCCCCCTGCCCCCCTGGTGCCCCTGCCCTCATTGCCCATCCTGCCCCCCTGGTGCCCACTGTGCCCTCATTGCCCATCCCGCCCTGGTGCCCGCGGGTGCCCGGTGGCGCACAGGCGACGCTGAGCTGGTGAGTGATCCTCTTCTCGTGTGCCAGGCCGGGGTGTGCCACCACGCAGGTCAGGCTCTTGCCGTTCATGCTGCGCCCGGGCACCAGGAAGAACTCGCTGGTGACGGAGGCGGAGCGGGCATGGGCCGAGCGCCGCGTGGCATTGGTGCCACGCACCTCGGTCTCCCAGCGCACCGAGGGCACCGGGTTGCCCTCGGCCGTGCACGAGGCTGCCAGCGTCCGGCCCTGGCCCTCCTCCAGCGGCGGCCCCGGGTTCAGGATGGGCAGCGGTGGCACTGGGGGTGGCACCGGCGTTGGTACCCGCGGGTGCTGCGCCCGCTCTGGGCTTTGCCGCGCCCAGCCCTGCCCGGCCCTGTGCCCAGCGCCACTCGCTGGGTACCCAGCACCGGTTACCCTGTGCCAGCCGCCCCAGCGCCCTGTGCCCGCCCTCCCCTTGCCCCGTGCCCATCATCCCATGCCTGCTGTCTCATGCCCACCGCTCCATGCCCGTGGTCCCTTGCACACCACCCTGTGCCCACCACCGTATGCCCCTCGTCCGCTGCCCCTTCCTCAGCGGCCCAAGGCCACCGCTCCACTGCCCCGTGCCCATCACCCTGTGCCCACCGCCCCGTGCCCATCACCCTCTGCCCACTGCCCCGTGCCCATCACCCTGTGCCCACCGCCCCGTGCCCATCACCCTGTGCCCACCGCCCCATGCCCATCACCCTGTGCCCACCGCCCCGTGCCCATCACCCTGTGCCCACTGCCCCGTGCCTGTCACTGCATCACCTTGTGCCTAGTGCCTTATGCCCCCTGCCCCATGCCCCTTGCCTCCCCCCCATTGCCCCCCGTCCATCCACAGTGCCCACCTCCTGATGCCCCTTGTCCACCACCCCACCCTCCCCGCCCTTGCCCGCCCTGCGGTGCCCCCCGCCGGGCACTCACCCAGCACCTTGAGGGTGAGGTGCCCCTCGAAGGTGCCGCGGGGGAAGGTGCTGAGGTGGCACTCGTAGTCGCCCTCGTCGCCCTGCACGGCGTTGCGCAGGACGATGGCGCTGTCCTCCAGCGCCGCCGCGGGTGCCCGCCGCAGCACGCGCCCGGCGTAGGGCTCCTGCACGTGCTCCCCGTGCCGCAGGTCCAGCACCGCCAGCTTGGCGCTGTGCCCGCCGGGGCCCCGCTTCAGCCAGGTCACCTGCACCACCTGCTCCTGCTCCTGCGCCCGGTAGCGGCAGGGCAGCACCACGTCCTGGCCCAGCACGGCCGTCACGCTGCGCTCCACCTCCACCACGCCCGCGCGGCTCCCTGCGGGCACCCAGCCTGGCACCGCGCTCGCCCGGCGAGCTTGGGCCACCCCTGCCCCCCCGCGCACCGCCAGGCTGCCACCCGCACCCGTGCCGCCGCACCCGGGCGCACCGGGGCGCACCTGGGCACACCTGGGCACACCTGGGCACCTGGGGCACACCTGGGCATATGGGGCACACCTGGGGCATGCCTGGGCACACCTGGGCACCCTGGCACACCTGGGGCACACCTGGGGCACACCTGGGGCACACTTGGGCATATGGGGCACACCTGGGGCATGCCTGGGCACACCTGGGGCACACCTGGGCACACCTGGGGCACACCTGGGCACACCTGGGGCACACCTGGGGCACACCTGGGCATATGGGGCACACCTGGGGCACGCCTGGGCACACCTGGGGCACACCTGGGGCACACCTGGGGCACACCTGGGGCGCACCTGGGCATCTGGGGCACACCTGGGTGCACCTGGGGCACACCTGGGGACATTGGGCACACCTGGGCACACCTGGGGCACACTGGGCACATGGGGCACACTGGGGCACACCTGGGGCACACCTGGGCACACCTGGGCACCTGGGCACACCTGGGCACCTGGGGCACACCTGGGCACGCCTGGGCACACCTGGGCACCTGGGCACACCTGGGCACACCTGGGGCACACCTGGGCGCACCTGGGGCGCACCTGGGGCACGCCTGGGCACACCTGGGGCACACTTGGGCATATGGGGCGCACCTGGGGCACACCTGGGGCACACCTGGGCACACTGGGGACATTGGGCACACCTGGGGCACGCCTGGGCACCTGGGCACACCTGGGCACACCTGGGGCACACCTGGGGCACCTGGGGCACACTTGGGCACATGGGGCACACTTGGGCACATGGGGCACACCTGGGCACACCTGGGCACCTGGGCATATGGGGCACTCCTGGGGCACACCTGGGCACACCTGGGCACACTTGGGCATATGGAACACACCTGGGCACACTTGGGCATATGGGGCACACCTGGGGCACACCTGGGCACGCCTGGGCACACTTGGGCGCACCTGGGCGCACCTGGGCGCACCTGGGGCACACCTGGGGCACACCTGGGGCACACCTGGGGCACACCTGGGCATATGGAGCACACCTGGGGCACACTTGGGCACACTTGGGCACACTTGGGCACACCTGGGCACACCTGGGCACACCTGGGCATGCTCTGGCATGCTTGGGCACATTGGATGTTCTTGGGCACAGCTGGGCACATGGGCACGCTTGGGCACGCTCGGGCACACTGCTCTGCCACACATCCGTGCTGGCACCCACATCCATGCAACACTTGGGCACACTTGGGCATGCACCAGCACACTTGGCACACTTGGCACACTTGGCACACTCACAATTGCACAGAGCCCTGCTGGCACAAGAACACTTGGGCACACTCTGGCACACCTGGGCACACTTGTGCTTGCCCACACCTGGGTGCATTCACACGCCCTGGCACACCCGTGGGCACCTGGGCACACTTGTGCTTGCACACCCACACTGGCACACACTCATCAGTACCTCCATGCACCTGGGTGCCCCTGGACACACTCATGCTTGGGCACCGTTGGCACACCTGGGCACACTCATGCCTGCTTGGCAGTGCTCAGAACCCCTTGGGCACACCACACTCCCTTGGCACTGCTGATACCCTTGTGCCCACTCTTGCTCACTTGGGCACACACAGCCCCCCAGATGCCCACTCACACTGACCTGGGCACACTCATGCGTGCCTGGCACTGCCTGGGCACACCTGTGCACACTCAGCCCCCCTGTGCCCACGAAGCTCACCTGCGGACACTGCCACTCACCTGGGCACACCCCTGCACGGCTGGCAGGGCCCAGGCACAGCTGTGCCCGCTCTGTCGTGCCCACTCAGTCACCCCTGTGCCCCTCCTGTCACTTGGGCACACCCATGAGGGCCTGGCACAGCCCGGGCACACTCACCCTCACTTGGCACACTCATGAGGGCCTGGCACTGCCCGGGCACACTCATGAGTGGCTGGCACTGCCCAGGCACACTCACCCTCACTTGGCACACTCATGAGTGGCTGGCACTGTCCGGGCACACTCACCCTCACTTGGCACACCCATGAGGGCCTGGCACTGCCCGGGCACACTCACCCTCACTTGGCACACTCATGAGTGGCTGGCACTGCCCGGGCACACTCACCCTCACTTGGCACACTCATGAGGGCCTGGCACCGCCCGGGCACACTCACCCTCACTTGGGCACACTCATGAGTGGCTGGCACTGCCCGGGCACACTCACCCTCACTTGGCACACTCATGAGTGGCTGGCACTGCCCGGGCACACTCACCCTCACTTGGCACACCCGTGCACGGCTGGCACCGCCCGGGCACACCTGTGCCCATTCAGCTCCCCTGGCCCTGCTCATGCCCCCCGTGCCCCCCCCCGGCCTTGCCGCCCGCTCCGGTCGGCGTCGCGGCGCGTGCCAGCCCGGAGCTGTCGCCGGGGCGCGGCCGGGCCCCGCCCGGGCGCTGGGCGCCGCCGGTGGCAGCGGCGGAGCGGCGGTGCCGGTGCGGCCAGCCCGACCGGCCCGCGCGCATGCCAGGCGCTGCCGCAGCTTGCGGAGGGCACCGCCCCCGCCGGCCCCGGGGGGGCCTCCCCGGAGAGCCCCCCCGCGCCCCCCCGCCCGCGCTAATTACCCCCTGATGCGGTGCCCGCCGGTGCCCAGGATGTGACTCACGACCCCTCGGCCGTGCCCAGGCCAGACGCGGGCCAGGGGTGCTGAGGGGGCTCGGTGGGGTCAGGACGACAGCGGCAGGGTCATGGTGCCAGGGTGGGTGCCCGGGTGGGTGCCCGGGTGGGCAGGTGGGTGCCTGGCTCGGTGCCCGGGCAGACAGGTGGGTGCCAGGCTGATCACAGAAGCGGCCAGGGTGGCCTCCGATTCGCCAGGTCAAATCGATCACCGACCCTGATCGATCAGCCAGACCTTGGCCCTGAGTGCCCCATCCAGGCTTTCACCCAGGGGGTGCCCGGCTGAGCACCCAGGTGGGCAGGTGGGTGCCTGGTTCAGTGCCCAGGTGGGTGCCCAGGTGGATGCCTGGTTCAGTGCCCAGGTGGGTGCCCAGGTGGGTGCCTAGGTGGGTGCCTGGGTGGCCAGGTTGCTGCCTACATGGGAGCTGGGGTGGGTGCCCGGTTCAGTGCCCAGGTGGGTACCCGAGTGGGTGCCCAGGTGGGTGCCCAGGTGGGTGCCCGGTTTGGCGATCAGGTGGACGCCAGACTGGGTGCCCAGTCCGATGCCCAGGCGGCTGCCCGGGTGGGTGCCGGGTGCCGGTGCTGGGTGCCGTCAGGCAGCCCCCGCCGCGGGGCATCCCCACCCCCGGTGCCAAGCGCGTGGGAACGGCGCCGGGAACCTGCCGAACCGGCTCCCGCCGCCCCACGCCCCGGCCCGGCGCAGCCCGCGGGGAGCGGCAGGACCGGGCTGGGCGGTTGCGAGGAGCGGGGGGGGCACGACGCAGGGGTGGGGGTCCCTGAGAGTGACGGAGGGGAGGGGGCCCGTTGTGGGGGGAGAGAGGGTACACGCGGTGCCACCTTCACCCCCACGCGTGGGCACAGCCCGCCCCCCCCCCGGGCACATACAGGACCCCCCCCAGCTGCAGACCTGATGCCCAATGAGGGGCAGAGGGGGGTGGGGGGGTCACGGCCGGGTCGCCCCCCACCCACAGAGTCCCAAACACCCCCCCACGGGCTGTGGGTCACGGAGTGGGGGGGAGCATCCCGGGGGTGACGTCAGCCCCCCACTAAACCCCAGTTTCCACGGGGGAAGGGAAACTGAGGCACGGGGAGGGGGGGAACAGGGGGACAGGGCCGGGGGGCGAGGGACACCCACGGGGGCCACTGAGGGGGACCCAGGGACAGGTGCGGGGAGCCGCAGGTGCATACGCGGGGGGGGACACGTACACGGCCCGGGCACGCGCGTGCACGCCCCCCCCGCGTTCACACGCGTGTGCACAGACCCCCCCCAGTTCACATGCATGTGGACCCCCCGCGCGGTCACACGCGTGTGCACAGACAGGACCCCCCCCATGTTCACACGCGTGTGCACACACACTGGGCGCCCCCTCCCCACTTTCTCACGCGTGTGCACCCCCCACGTTCACACGCGTGTGCGCTGACCTCCCCCTCCCCCCGGGCCCTGCCCCGCCCCAGGGGCTCGATGCCTCCCGGCGCTCCCGGCTGCCCTCCCGCTTCCCCTTTCCGTTCCCCTCGTGGGTTCCCAGCAGCTCCCAGCCATTTGCCGCCCTCCCCACCTTTCCCCCCCCCCCCCCCGCGTTGTTTCCGAGCCGGTATTCCCGGTGGTCCCGGCGGAGGCTTACCGGTGGCGGTGAGGAGGAGGAGGAGGCGGAGGAAGGGCGTCCCGGGCCGCATCCCGCGGGGGGCCATGCGGGCACCTGCGGCTCACGGCGCTGCTCGGTCCCCGGTCAGCAGCATCCGGACTGGGCTGCACCGGGATGGACCGGGCGGGACCCAGCTGGATCGGGCTGCACCGGGATGGACCGGGCGGGATCGAACCGGACCGGGCTGCACCGGGACCAACCGGGCTAAGCCTTGCCGGGCTGAACCGGGCTGTCCCGGGCCGAACCCGGTTGTCTCGGACCGAAGTGGGGCCGTACCGAGCCGGGCCGGGCTGCACCGGGACAAACCGGGCGGAACCGAGCCGGACCGGGACGAACCGGGCTGAGCCTTACCGGGCTGAACCGGGCTGTCCCGAGCCGAAGCGGGGCCGTACCGGGCTGCCCCGGGCCGTACCGCGGCAGAGGGGCCGGTGCTGCGCCGCTTCGGAGTCGGGACGGGACCCGCGAGGGGGGGGCGGAGCCGCCGGAGGGGAGGTGGAAGTGAAGGAGGAGGTGGACCGGGAGGGGGCGGGGCCTGAGGGGGTGGGGCCGCAGGGCGGAGCCGGGCGGGGCGGACCGGTCCGGCCGGTAACGGCAGGGGCGCAGGGAGGCCTCCCGGATGCGGGGGGGGGGCTCCGTTGAAACCCAACCCTCCCCCCGCCATGGAACCCTCCCCAGTCCCTCCTGGGCACCCTTAGCTCCCTCCCAGTCCGTGGCCGCGACCCCCCCAGTGCCCCCCAGTGCCCCCCCACCTCCTTCCCAGGCTGTTCCCCTCCCTCAGCATCTCAGGTCCTGCCCAGGGGCAGGGGGTCTGCAGGGTGGCACCACCTCACCCTCCCACCCCCAGAGAAGGATTTGAGGTCCTCAAGTGCCCCCGGGCACCCGCGGGGGGGCACATGGCATTTTATTGGCACAGCAAGAATGGGGGGAAGGGACCAGGCACGGCTCAGCCCTGCAGGGACTGGCACAACTCGGCACAGCAGTGACAGGGCACAACTTGGCACAGCACCCTGGGGCGCTGTGGGGGCTGCTGTGCCCCCTCCAAGGCCCCAGTGCCCACCTCAGGTGCCCTCCACTTCGGAGCTCTCTGGGGACAGGTCCTTGGCAGCAGCACAGAGGTGGAAAAGCCCTGGGGGAGGGAGGAGGCTGTGGGCAGGGGGGGCTCGGGGGAGCACCCCTGCTGCCCCAGGTTCAGGGGGGTCCATCACACCCGGCCTGGCACAGCTCAGCCCTGCTGGGCACAGCAGTGCCAGGCCCCGGCGGGTGCCAGTACCTGCAGAGCTGGTGAGGACGACAGCGACCCAGCCCAGGATGTAGGACCAGGAGAAGCGCCAGGCGGGATGGGCAGGCCCCAGGAGGCTCAGGGTGCCAGCTGTGTACACTGCCAGCCCCAGCAGTGCCAGCAGGCCTGCGGGCAGAGGGCACAGCTCAGCAGCACCGGCCAGGCCGGCAGAGGCCAGGCACAGCTCGGTGCAGCGGTGACTGGCACAGCAGAGACTGGGCACAGCTCGGTGCAGCGGTGACTGGCACAGCAGAGACTGGGCACAGCTCGGTGCAGCGGTGACTGGCACAGCAAGACTGGGCACAGCTCGGTGCAGCGGTGACTGGCACAGCAGAGACTGGGCACAGCTCGGTGCAGCGGTGACTGGCACAGCAGAGACTGGGCACAGCTCGGTGCAGTGGTGACTGGCACAGCAGAGACTGGGCACAGCTCGGTGCAGCGGTGACTGGCACAGCAGAGACTGGGCACAGCTCGGTGCAGTGGTGATTGGCACAGCAGAGACTGGGCACAGCTCGGTGCAGCGGTGACTGGCACAGAGACTGGGCACAGCTCGGTGCAGCGGTGACTGGCACAGCAGAGACTGGGCACAGCTCGGTGCAGCGGTGACTGGCACAGCTGAATGAGACTGGGCACAGCTCGGTGCAGTGGTGACTGGCACAGCAGAGACTGGGCACAGCTCGGTGCAGCGGTGACTGGCACAGAGACTGGGCACAGCTCGGTGCAGTGGTGACTGGCACAGCAGAGACTGGGCACAGCTCGGTGCAGCGGTGACTGGCACAGAGACTGGGCACAGCTCGGTGCAGTGGTGACTGGCACAGCAGAGACTGGGCACAGCTCGGTGCAGCGGTGACTGGCACAGAGACTGGGCACAGCTCGGTGCAGCGGTGATTGGCACAGCAGAGACTGGGCACAGCTCGGTGCTTTGGTGATTGGCACAGCAGAGACTGGGCACAGCTCGGTGCAGTGGTGATTGGCACAGCTCAGCCTTGACCCCTCCTGGGCACAGTCCCCGATGCCCGTGTGCCCCAACCCTTCCCCCCCAGCCCGTGCCCACCTACCCGCCAGCAGCAGGGTGGCACCGGCCATGCGGGCGCGCACCCGCCGGGCACCGCCGAGCACCACGGAGATGCCCAGGGCGAGGCCGGCGGCGGCGGCGAGGACCGAGAGCAGCATCAGCGCCTGGGTGGCCTCCCAGAGGGCTGGGGGGGGACCGCGACAGGGGCTGGGGACACTGAGGGGACACAGGACACCCCCCCGGGACAGTACCCCCCCGCCCTGCCCGCAGGGACCCCCCCCCGGTCTGACAGCACAGACCAGACACAGACCAGCGAATCAGGGACCCCCCCCAGCTTAACCAGCAGGGACCCCCCCCAGCTTAACCAGCAGGGACCCCCCCCCCCAGTTTAAGCAGCAGGGACCCCCCAGCTTAACCAGCAGGGACCCCCCCCAGCTCAAACCAGCAGGGACCCCCCCCAGTTTAGCCAGCAGGGACCCCCCCAGTTTAAGCAGCAGGGACCCCTCCCCAGTTTCAGCAGCAGGGACCCCCCCCAGCTTAACCAGCAGGGACCCCCCCCCAGCTTAACCAGCAGGGACCCCCCCCCAGCTTAACCAGCAGGGACCCCCCCCCCCAGTTTAACCAGCAGGGACCCCCCCCAGCTTAACCAGCAGGGACCCCCCCCCCCAGTTTAACCAGCAGGGACCCCCCCCCAGCTTAACCAGCAGGGACCCCCCCCCAGTTTCAGCAGCAGGGACCCCCCCTCAGTTTAACCAGCAGGGACCCCCCCCACTTAACCAGCAGGGACCCTCCCCCCCCCCATTTTCAGCAGCAGGGACCCCCGCCAGTTTAACCAGCAGGGACCCCCCCCAGTTTCAGCAGCAGTGACCCCGCCCCAGTTTAACCAGCAGGGACCCCCCCCAGTTTAAGCAGCAGGGACCCCCCCCCAGTTTCAGCAGCAGGAACCCCCCCAGCTTAACCAGCAGGGACCCCCCCAGTTTCAGCAGCAGGAACCCCCCAGTTTAACCATCAGGGACCCCCCCCCAGTTTAACCAGCAGGGACCCCCCCCCCAGTTTACCCAGCAGGGACCCCCCCAGTTTCAGCAGCACAGCTCAGACCCAGCAGGGGTCTTCCCCCCTCGCCCCCCCAGCTGAAGCAGCCCAGCCCGGAGCCAGCTCAGCGCCGCGGTGCCCGGCCCCAGCTGGGGGCCCCAGCGCTTACCTGGGGTGCCAGGGTGGGGGTGGCACTGCCCCCCCAGGCAGACGTGCCACAGCCCGAGGCTGGCAGGGCCCCCCGGTGCCCGGCGCTGTGCCCAGGAGCGGGTGACAGTGGCGGCCAGCAGCAGGGACAGCCCCGCGGCCCCGCACAGCAGCCCCCCGCCGGGCCGCATCTCCTGTGGGAGGGGGCAGGGGGCACCGCGGGGACGTGAGGGAGACCCAGGAGTGTCTGCTGGGGACACAGGGCACCCAGGGTGGCATCTCCTGAGGTACTGGGGACACCCATGGGGACGTCGCTGGGGACGGGGGGGGACACCCACGGGGACGTCGCTGGGGACGGGGGGGGACACCCACGGGGACGTCGCTGGGGACGGGGGAACCCGCGGGTGGCGTTTCCAGGGGACAGGGTGGTCCCTGGGAGCCAGGGTGGCACCTGAGGGCCATGGGTGTGCCCCGGGCTGGCACCTCTGGGGGCATCGGGGGCACCTCCGGGAGGCAGGTGGGGACCCTGGGGACAGCCCCACCCGCGGCCACTCACCCGCCTTCAGCGCCCGCCAGCCGCCTGCCCCTGTCCCTCTGTCCCTCTGTCCCTCTGTCCCTCCGCGCTCCGGGGCTGGGGCCAGGCCCCCGGGGGGGTCTCTGTCACGGGCTCGCGGCAGTGCCATTGTTGGGGACACAAAGGGAAGGCTCTGGGCGCTGCCACCAGCTGCCTGCTGACAGCCACAAACGCTGGCCCCCCCCCGCGGGGGCGCCGCTGGGGGGCGGCCGGGGGGGAGGAGGTGGCGCGCGACACGGCCGGGACCCACCCCGGGTGCCCTGCGGACCGCAGGTGGCGCCAGTCCGGGGGGGGGACACTGGGAGTCACCCGGGACACGGGGGACAGCGGGGTCGGGGGGGGCAGGGACACCGAGGACAGGGAGCACAGGGAGGCGCTGGGGACACCAGGGTGGGGACACCCGTGTGACCCCCCCGTGTCACCACCCCAGTGTCACCCCCCCGTGTGACCCCCCCGTGTCACCACCCCAGTGTCACACCCCCCCGTGTCCCCCCCCCGTGTCACCCCCCCCGTGTGACCCCCCCGTGTCACCACCCCAGTGTCACCCCCCCGTGTCACCTCCCCCCCGTGTCACCTCCCCCCCTGTGACCCCCCCGTGGTGACCCCCCCCCGTGTCACCTCCCCCCGTGTCACTTCCCCCCGTGTGACCCCCCCGTGTCACCACCCCAGTGTCACCCCCCCGTGTCCCCTCCCCCCCGTGTCACCCCCCCCGTGTCACATCCCCCCCGTGTCACCCCACAGCAGCAGTGCCAAGCAGGGGGCACCGACTGACCCACCAGCCCCGGTGCCAGGGTGGGCAGCACCCCCTGTCCCTGCAGTGCCAACCTGAGCGGCACCCAGCAGCCCCGGTGCCAGGGTGAGGGGCACCCTTGGCGCCCAGAGCCCCGGTGCCAGGGTGAGGGGCACCCCTGGCACCCAGCAGCCCCGGTGCCAGGGTGAGGGGCACCCTTGGCACCCCCATCAGCCCCCGTGCCAGGGTGAGTGGCACCCCCTGTCCCTGCAGTGCCAACCAGAGCGGACCCCGGCTCTGGCTGCAGACGGTGGCAGCGGTGCCCGCGGTGCCCCTCCAGAAGTGGCAGCCCCAGGGCTGGGGACCAGTGGCACTGGTGTGTGCCCCCCCCGCGCAGAAAGCCACCGGCAGCGGTGTCACCTCCTCTGTCACCCCCACGCCCCACTCAGGGTGGCACTGTGCCACCCAGGGAGCCACTGCCCCCTCCAGCTGCCCCCAGGGGGTCGTTGTCACCTCCACA
>JAAWVA010000066.1:70699-118237 GCA_015227895.2 Colaptes auratus | reverse complement strand
TAGAAAGAGTGATTGGCCATTGGAATGTGCTGCCAGGGAGGTGGTGGCGTCACCATCATTGGAGGTGTTTAGGAAGGGACTTGATGGGGTGCTTGGTGCCATGGTTTAGTTGATTAGATAGTGTTGGATGATAGGTTGGACTTGATGCTCTCGAAGGTCTCTTCCAACCTGTTTATTCTGTTCTAAAACAATCTTCTCTCTCTTCTTTGCTCTGGGAGAGTTACTAACTTGCTTCTGCTTGACCTTGGCTGCATTGCTTTGGCTTTATCTAACATCACTCTGCTCCTTTCTCTTGTCCCTCTTTTACAGGGAGGTAAGAGAAAGCTAACCAGAGAAATAGTTCTTTGCTGGGTTAGCATGCTAATTTATCTCAGCATCTTACTGCAGCCTTCTAGAACTTAAAAGGGGCCTATAAGAAATAAAGGGGCAATCTTTGTGGCAGGGCCTGTTATGACAGGGCAAGGGGCAATAGTTTTAAACTAAAGAGGTGAGACAAGTACAAAATATTAACTGTTTTAATGAAAATTAGCTCTGTGGTGAGGATGTTGCTTGAAAATTGGAGAGCCTTCTTGCAGCTCTTTTGTTCAGATGGGCACACCATTTGTTTCTTCCACACACACCCCCACCCCCTTTCACAGGGAACAGACATTGAAGTTTGCACAGTGCCTCTTAAATTTTGGGAGAGCTGTGTTGTGCAGCCAGGAGAGAAGCTGAGTGAGAGGCAATCCACTGGTTCAGGAGGGATGTTTCAAATGCACCACACATTAAAACACTTCTTCCCATCCTCACCATTGAAATGCTGTAGCACTTTAAAGTGTCAAATCAGTCAAGGCTCTAGGCACACATTTGAAAGTGCACTGCATGGTTTTGCTTTGCAGGTTTCAAGAACATTTCTTCAAATTCTGAAAGCTTACAGGATGAGAGAGGTGCAAAATGCATCTCCCTTACAGCTTCCAGGAGGCTGCATACATTCTAGGAATATCCATGAGATCCATAACTAATGATGCTATGTTTTCAAAATGACATTGAAGGTTCTGGTTCATCACTAGGGGAGTACCATCACTGTAGAACTGAAAATCTATGGAAGGAGCAAATTTAGTTTTGTCTGCCACATGCTTTTTCTACCTCCCATTAAAGGACATTGTTTTTTGTAATGGAGAGAAACTGGATGTTGCCTCTCTCCTCTCCCCTCTCTCCCGTCGAGTTCTGGGCCCCTCAGTTTAGGAAGGATGTTGAGATGCTGGAATGTGTCCAGAGAAGGGCAACAAAGCTGGGGAGGGGTTTGGAGCACAGCCCTGTGAGGAGAGGCTGAGAGAGCTGGGGTTGCTTAGCCTGAAGAGGAGGCTCAGGGGAGCCCTCCACAACAACCTGAAGGGAGGTTGTAGTCAGGTGGGGGTTGGTCTCTTCTCCCAGGCAACCAGCACCACAACAAGAGGACACAGTCTCAAGCTGTGCCAGGGGAGGTTTAGGCTGCCTGTTAGGAAGAAATTCTTCACAGAAAGAGAGATTGGCCATTGGAATGTGCTGCCCAGGGAGGTGGTGGAGTCACCATCCCTGGAGGTGTTTAAGAAGAGACCGGATGGGGTGCTTGGTGCCATGGTTTAGTTGATTAGATGGTATTGGGTGAGAAGTTGGATTTGATGATCTCAAAGGTCTTTTCCAACCTGGTTAATTCTGCATTCTATTCTGTATTCTCTGGGTACATTCCATCTGTGCAGACACTTGACCGCATTGCCAGAGACCTGTGCAGATCTGTCCCTGTGCAGGAGCACTGCAGGTCTGTGCTCAGCTGGGTGTGTGCCATACCTTATTACCTTCTTTGGAATTACATCTCCCTGGTTTGCAAATACCTGTTGTGGTTTTGTCAAACACCCTGCCAAAGCCAAAACAGCACCCACACGTCCGAGTTACTCACAGAAGAAAGTTTGATTTGGCAAGATCAGCTCATGTTCAATCCATGCTTGAATTTTATGCTCTACTGGTTACTCTATTGTCTTCCTGGATATCTAAATTAGGCTTATTGGTCTGTAGTACCCTGAGTCCTCACGGCTGATTTCCACCTCACTGCAACTCTTTCTTCCCTCTTGCAAGTGATTAAAATTAGTTCTTGGGCTATCTCCCTGGAGACATTCAACATCAGACTTGATGTGTCCCTGGGCATTCTGATCCAAAGCTGGAGGTATCCCTGCTGAGTGCAGGGAGGTTGGACAAGATGGGCTTTGAGGGTCCCTTCCAACCCAGTGCAGTCTGTGAATCTGTATGGGTTATGATGGAGGGGAATAGATTTCTAGGTCTATTATTCATATTAAATAGGTTGGTTTTAGGAGTAGGGGTAATGAGTCTACTCATTTCCTTAATGGTAATAAATAACACTGGACTAGCTGTTGAATTATTGCTATTCTTACACACATTTAAGAGGGCAGTAAGTCATGTTCCACCACTCACACCTGTGTCCTGGCATTGCTTAATTTACTAGCAGAGAGGTACTCAGGAAAAATTAATGGAGTTGAATGAGAAAAAAAAACCCAACAACAAACCAAGAACCAAACAACAGCTCAAACAATAAGCACTGAGAACTGTGAACCCAGGCTTTTAACAATGCTCATCTTTCATGCTGCCAAAATGAATGACCCAGAAATGTGTGTTGAAATTGTCACTGAAATGAATGAGTCAGAAATGTGTGATGAAATTATTCTGTGCCAAAGACTCTGGGACTTGAAATCTTAATTATGACAGCAGCTTCCTTAATAAAAGAGGTCTGGCATGTGAAACTATTGTAAGGTGAGACTAAAATAATATTTCATGCTACTGTTGACTGCACAGAAGAGTGGCTGCTTCCCAGAGATCACAGAAATGGGTGTTGCATCTTATTTATGCTAAGAGCCCTTTCTGTCTGAAAGGAAAGGCTGATGAAAAGTTGTTTGCCTGGCTTCTGGTTTTGCCTAGGAAATCTTCAGTTTCTCACATGCACTTTTGCTGCTTGTGATGTTAAAGAATAGAATAGAATAGAATAGAATAGAATAGAATAGAATAGAATAGAATAGAATAGAACAGAGCAGAATAGAATAGAATTAGAATAGAATAGAACAGAACAGAACAGAACAGAACAGAACAGAACAGAACAGAACAGAACAGAATAGAATTAATGAGGTTAGAAAAGACCTTTGAGATCATCAAGTCCAACTTCTCACCCAATACCATCTAATCAACTAAACCATGGCACCAAGCACCCCATGCAGTCTCTTCTTAAGTACCTCCAGTGATGGTGACTCCACCACCTCCCTGGGCAGCACATTCCAATGGCAAATCTTTCTTTGTGAAGAACTTCTTCCTAACATCCAGCCTAAACCTCCTCTGGCACAACTTGAGACTGTGTCCTCTTGTTCTGGTGCTGGTTGCCTGGGAGAAGAGACCAACCCCCACCTGACTACAACCTCCCTTCAGGTAGTTGTAGAGAGCAAGAAGGTCTTCCCTGAGCTTCCTCTTCTCCAGGCTAAGCAACCCCAGCTCCCTCAGCTTCTCCTCACAGGGCTGTGCTCCAAACCCCTCCCCAGCTTTGTTGCCCTTCTCTGGACACCTTCCAGCAACTCAACATCTTTCCTAAACTGAGTGGCCCAGAACTGCTCACAGGACTCAAGGTGTGGCCTAACCAGTGGTGAGTACAGGGAAGAATGACCTCCCTGCTCCTGCTGGCCACACTATTCCTGATCCATGCCAGGATGCCATTGGTCTTCTTGGCCACCTGGGCACACTCCTGCCTCATGTTCAGCCTACTATCAACCAGTACCCCCAGTTGTCCCTTTCTGTCTGGCCGCTCTCCAGCCACTCTGACCCCAGCCTGTAGCACTGCATGGGGTTGCTGTGGCCAATGTGCAGAACCTGGCACTTGGATGTGTTCAGTCTCATGCCGTTGGACTCTGCCCATCTGCCCAGCCTGTCGAGGTCCCTCTGCAGAACTCTCCTACCCTCTAACAGATCAACTCCTGCCCCCAGCTTGCTGTCATCTGCAAATTTATTGATGATGGACTCAATCCCTTTACCCAGAATCAGGTTTCCTTGAAGACCTAATGCTTAAAGTCACAAAGTTGAATGGAATTTAGTGAACTGTTCTTCATGGCAATAAGAAAGAAAGTTACAATGAAATGGCCAGTGAAGAGTAAGTAATTTAATAATTGGTACAGCAAAAGCAGATCTTAAAAAAATTAACTTGGGAAGACACCTCTGCTTGTTATCAAAAGCAAAGTTTCCCAGTGCAGGGACCTTCCCCCTTAACTGCCCATTATTGGGGATTAAAGTCTTTTCTCAAACAGTTCTTTTTCATTGCAAGGCAGGTTTGGTTACCTGAAACATGTGGAATCACAGACATTTGGGCAGTGCTTCTTAGATAACACTTTGGGAAAGGAGAGACATGAGAAGCTAATCATTAAATGTAACTGGTACCCAAATGCTAAATTTCACTTAGAGTTCACTATATTCTAGACCATTATATAAATAGAGTATGTTCATCCTCCTACAGCTTTTTCATGTTTGAGTCAAGGAAATGCAGTTGCTTCTTATGCATCTGTGGGAGAAGTCACTAAGGAAATGGAAGTCCAAGAAGGAAACTATTGTATTTCAGTTTTGCATTGGCAGGAATCAGGATAGTGAACTTGACAAAGCTAGGGGTGCATCCAGGAGACTTTGTCAATACAGTCAGAATAAATGTCTTCAGACTTTCAAGTCTTGACTGAAAATGAAACACAAAAATAACCATAAGTAGGACATGCACAGCATCAATAGTTCTTTTCTCTGTAGTTTTTTCCCCCCTCTTTGTTTCCTCCAACTTACTCCATAGAATCATAGAATCAATAAGGTTGGAAAAGGCCTCAAAGATCATCAAATCCAACCCGTTACCAAGACCTCATGACTACTAAACCATGGCCCCAAGTGCCACATCCAATCCCCTCTTGAACACCTTCAGGGATGGTGACACCACCACCACTCCACCACCACATTCAATGGCTAACAACTCTCTTTGTGAAGAACTTTCTCCTCATAGCAGCATCCAAAATATTTGAGCACAAGCAAAACATCCTTAGCTGTTTCAAGGAGATTTCTCACTGACACTTGCAAGGAGCTGTAAATCTTTTCTAATTCTTATTTTTTTATTGGTATTGCAGCTGATGATGAGAATTAGGTTGATTCCATAACAAAGACTTGAAATTCACTCTCACATTGTGAGACTGAGCCCACATAGTGCAATTTTCTGTTGGAATTTTAAAAACTCAGATCTGCTTATCAAATGTGCTGTTACTGCTCTTGGATCAGCAACCACTGTTCAAAGGAGGAAGAAGCTGAGGGAGCTGGGATTGTTTAGCCTGGAGAAGAGGAGGCTCAGGGGAGACCTTCTTGCTCTCTCCAACTCCCTGAAGGGAGGTTGTAGCCAGGTGGGGGTTGGTCTCTTCTCCCAAGCAACCAGCACCAGAACAAGAGGACACAGTCTCAAGTTGCACTAGGGGAAGTCTAGGCCTGAGGTGAGGAGAAATTCCTCACAGAGGGAGTTGTTAGCCATTGGAATATGCTGCCCAGGGAGGTGGTGGCTTCGCTGTCCCTGGAGGTGTTCAAGAGGGGATTGGGCTTGGCATGTGGGGCCATGGTTTAGTAGTCATGAGGTGTTGGATGACAGGTTGGACTTGATGATCTTTGAGGTCTTTTCCAACCTTATTGCTTCTATGATTCTGAGTGAAAAAGATGAACTCCTTTCCTTCATTGGCATTTCCTAGACACAAGAGTGAGAATTGCCTCTCCTGGCTATTAAAAAGCATACAGAATGAAGTTGGAAATACAGAGCTCAGATTTCCATGCTACCA
Organism: Colaptes auratus; assembly: GCA_015227895.2. NCBI lineage: Eukaryota > Metazoa > Chordata > Aves > Piciformes > Picidae > Colaptes > Colaptes auratus. The sequence continues at coordinate 112,388 of JAAWVA010000066.1, read as the reverse complement.
TTGATATAAATACATATTTGACCTCACCTGAAGTCAATGTATTTTCTCTCACTAGGAGTATTGGTGAAATTTCCACATGGAAACCTCCAGTCTGGAGATTTTCATCTGTGATGAAGGTATCTAGGCCACATGATGTCTTGATCCATCAAGTGGATGTATCTGTGTCCTAGAGTGCACCAACCTCTCTCTAACATTTGCCCACCCTTATCATAGAATCACAGAACTGTCAGGGTTGGAAGGGACGAGTTCCAACCCCTCTGCCATGGGCAGGGACACTTCACATTACATCAGGTTGCTCAGAGCCACATCCAGCCTGGCTGCAAAAACCTCCAGGGATGAGGCTTCTACCACCTCCCTTTGCAACCTGTTCCAGGGCTTCACCATCCTCATGGGCAAGAATTTCATTCTAACATCCAATCTGAATCTGCCCAGTTCTAGTTTTGCTCCCCTAGTCCTGTCACTACCTGACACCCTCAAAAGTCCCTCCCCCGCTTTCTTGTAGCCCCCTTCAGATACTGGAAGTCCACAATAAGGTCTCCTGGGAGCCTTCTCCAGCCTGAATAACCCCAGCTCTCTCAGGCATAGACTCTCTCATAGGTTCCTTTAGTTTCTCTCCACAAGTTGCTCCATCTGGGTGAAGGTGAAGTCTGGATCTGTAGCAGTCGGTTTTGGCCCTCTGTTTGAACAAACAGCTTTCTAACCCTTTCCACTTGCATAAATGAACTCTTTTTGTTTGTTGTTTTTGTTTTGTGGTTCTTGTTTGTTTGTTTGTTTGTGTTGGTTTTGTTTTGGTTTTTTTCAAGCACCCACTTTACCTGTCACAATGATAACGCTTAAGACTTACTGCATAATCCTTGCTCACAAGCATGAGGGCAATCAGCACAGGGCTTTCCTGCTTTGTAGGGTTTCTCAATTGAGCCTAGCAGATTCCCCCTGCAACAGCAACATTACCAACATAAGTCATAAAGTCACCATAACATTGCTGAAAAGAAACCTTACTGATAGGGATGCTTACATAAGTGTATATTAATTTGCACTCAGTCAGGGTTAGAAGCTGAATAATTTTATGTGTGTGGGGTTTATCTGGAGGTTTTAGTAGTGGGATGAAAAGTTGGGTTTGCAAGAATCCCTTCTATGCCAGGACACCTGAAGCTGCCTGTTAGAGACAGAGCCAGTTCCAGCCAACTTCAGGTCAGACTTGTTGGTGACCATAGCTGAGGAAGTCAGTGACAGTGGTAGAGCCTCAGTGATAATACAGCTAAAAAAAAAGGTAAAAGCTGCTGTGCAGCACCACACAGAAGAGAGGAGGGAGGATAGTATCATAGTATCATAGTATCAGTCAGGGTTGGAAGGGACCACAAGGGTAGAGTAGAGCAGAGTAGGATAGGATAGGATAGGATAGGATAGGATAGGATAGGATAGGATAGGATAGTAGGATAGAATTAACCAGGTTGGAAAAGACCTTTGAGATCATCAAGTCCACCTATCACCCAACACCATCTAAGCAACTAAACCATGGCACCAAGCACCCCATTCCAGTCTCTTCCTAAGCACCTCCAGTGATGGTGATTCCACCACTTCCCTGGGCAGCACATTCCAGTGGCCAGTCTCTCTTTCTGGGAAGAACTTCCTCCTAACATGCAGCCTAAACCTCCCCTGGCACAGCTTGAGACTGTGTCCTCTTGTTCTGGTGCTGCTTGCCTGGGGGAAGAGACCAACCCCCACCTGGCTACAACCTCCCTTCAGGTAGTTGGAGAGAGCAAGAAGGTCTCCCCTGAGCCTCCTCTTCTCCAGGCTAAGCAAGCCCAGCTCCCTCAGCCTCTCCTCACAGGGCTTGTGCTCCAAACCCCTCCCCAGCTTTGTTGCCCTTCTCTGGACACCTTCCAGCAAGTCAACATCTTTCCCAAACTGAGGGGCCCAGGGTGTTGGTTGTGCCCTATTACAAATTTCACCATCTCCCAAGTGATTTTGAGACTGCAATAAGGAGAATGTGATCAATACGTACGCAGGGCAGTAGTGGCAGACATAGAAGTATCTGAATTTTTCCTTGGGACAGGAAGCAACAGCACATCCCAAAAGATAAGAACTGTGCCAGACCACCTGTAGGCATAATAATAATAATGAGAGAATGAAAAAAAAAAAAATCATGGAATCATAGAATTGTTAGGATTGGAAGGGACCTCAAGCATCATCTAGTTCCAACCCACCTGCCATGCGCAGAGACACCTCACACTAGATCAGGTTGCCCAGAGCTGCATCCAGCCTGGCCTTAAAAGCCTCCAGGGAAGAGGCTTCCACCACCATCCACATTTTAAAACTATGTAAGTACAATATGCATCACACAAGCATTTGCAACCAAGGTTAAGTCACTCTATTTACCTTTCAGAGTAACATGAAAGCCCCACCTTTCAAGAAAGAGATGTCCCCCTCCCGTGGTGTCACCTCTGCACCAAAGAACATGTAGGATATAGAAACATAGAATCATGGAACCTTAGGGGTTGGAAAATACTTCCAGAGATCATTTAGTGCAAACCCCCCACCAAAGGAGGATAACTGAGGGCAGGTCACATAGGAATGCATCCAGACAGGTCTTGAAGGTCCCCAAAGAGAGAGACTCCATAATCTTTCTGGGTGGCCTGTCCCAATGCTCCATCACCCTCACAGTAAAGAAGTTTCTCTTCATGTTGAGGTGGAACCCCCTGCATTCCAGCTTACACAAATTGTTCCTTGTCTTATTACCACCAAAATGAGACAGGCACTTTCTTCTTGACACCCACATCTCAGGTATTTACAGGCTTAATAAGATTCCCTCTGAACCTTCTCTTTTCAGCACTGAAGAGCCCCAGATCTCTCCGTCCCTCTTCACGAGAGATATTCAAGTCTCTTCCTCATCCTTGTATCTCCCTGTTGGACTCTCTGCAGTAAGATCCCTGTCTCTCTTGAACTGGGGAGCCCCAAACTGGATATGGTATTCCAGGTGGTCTCACCAGGGCAGAGTGGAGGGAAATAATTATGATACTAACTTATCACACATATATACAAAACTTTTAAATCAAACTGTCTCAGTTGTGGATGTTTTCATTCAGTTAAAACTAAGGAAGAAGATGGAAGCATCATGTAAAATTGTGTGTGCTGTGTCTTGTGCAGGTGAACAGAATAGGTTGTTATAAGCTGTGTTTCAGGCTCAGAAGTGATTAATTTTATAGGTTGGACTTGATATCTCAAAGGTCTTTTCCAACCTGGTCTATTCTATTCTATTCTATTCTATTCTATTCTATTCTATTCTATTCTATTCTATTCTATTCTATTCTATTCTATTCTACTCTACAGTACTCCACTCCACTCCACTCCACTCCACTCCACTCCACTCCACTCCACTCCACTCCACTCCACTCCACTCCACTCCACAGTATCACAGTATCACAGTATTGCTAAGGTTGGAAGAGACCTCGAAGACCATCGAGTCCAACCTGTCACCACAGACCCCATGACTAGACCATGGCACCAAGTGCCACGTCCAATCCCCTCTTGAACACCTCCAGGGACGGTGACTCCACCACCTCCCCGGGCAGCACATTCCAATGGTGAATGACTCTCTCAGTGAAGAACTTTCTCCTCACCTCAAACCTAAACTTCCCCTGGCACAGCTTGAGACTGTGTCCTCTTGTTCTGGTGCTGGTTGCTAGAGAGAAGAGGCCAACCCCTTCCTGGCTACAACCACCCTTCAGGCAGTTGCAGAGAGCAATGAGGTCGCCCCTGAGCCTCCTCTTCTCCAGGCTAAAGAATCCCAGCTCCCTCAGCCTCTCTTCACAGGGCTGTGCTCAAGGCCTCTCACCAGCTTTGTTGCCCTTCCCTGGACAAGTGTCTCGATGTCCTTCTTAAACTGAGGGGCCCAGAACTGGACCCATTCCATTCCATTCCATTCCATTCCATTCCATTCCATTCCATTCCATCCATTCATTCCATTCCATTCCATCTCCTTCAGTCTCCAAAACCTAGGCTGTATCAAACCTACTAAGATTTCCTTTCTATTCTTCCAGTGGCTGAACAATTTTCAGATCTTCATCATCCAAGCACCTTTTAGGTGTTAAACAAATAAGTTTCTTCCCTTTGTTTCTCCCTGAAGCTTTGAAATCCCAGCCTCTTTAGTCCTTGAAGCCATTTAACCTGCTGTTGTCACTTTAATCCTGTTACTTTGCAAGCGTTCGTCTGCTTTGTCAGAATAACTCCATTGTACTTATTCCCTGTAAAGATAACTAGAGGGTAAAGTTGCTTTGCAAACACATTCATTTATTCATCCTGAAATAGGGAAAAAAAATTGCATGTACCTGAGTGTAATGGCCAATCACAGCACCTGGTGTTTTTGCTCCAACTCCATATTTGAAATCGTTCACCTCATCATACCAGGACTGTATAGCATCTGACCATGGCATTGGGGCAGTTGACATGAAGAGGTTTTCACCACATCGTACAGCTGAAAGGAGAAAGGTACTGAGAAATGCACAGAAGACACTCATGTGGGATAACAAACTGCACCACTACAGGTTAGGAGGTGATCTGCTGGAGAGCAGCCCTGTGGAGAAGGACCTGGGAGTGCTGGTGGATAGCAAGTTATCAGCAATGTGCCCTGGTGGCCAAGAAGGCTAAAGGGATCATGGGGTGCATTGAGAGGAGTGTCTGCAGCAGATTGAGGGAGGTTCTCCTCCCCCTCTACTCTGCCCTGGTGAGACCTCACCTGGAGCATTGCATCCAGTTTTGGGCTCCCCAGTTCAAGAGGGACAGGGATCTGCTGGTGAGAGTCCAACCAAGGGCTACAAGGATGACTGAGGGACTGGAGCACTGCCTGGTGAAGAAAGGTTGAGAGCCCTGGGGCTGTTTAGTCTGGAGAAAACTGAGAGGGGATTTAATCAATGTTTAAAAATATCTGAAGGCTGAATGTCAGGAGGGAGGGGCCAGGCTCTGCTCAGCTGTACTCTGTGATAGGACAAGGAGCAATGGATATAAATTACAGCACAGGAGCTTCCACCTCAACATGAGGAGGAACTTCTTCACTGTGATGGTCACAGAGCACTGGAACAGGCTCCCCAGGGAGGTTATGGAGTCTCCTCTGGAGTCTTTCAAGCCCCATCTGGATGCATTCCTTTACAATCTGTGCTGGATTCTATGGTCCTGCTCTGGCAGGGGGGTTGGACTCGATCTCCGGAGCTCCCTTCCAAGCCCTAACATCCTCTGTGCGTGATGCTGTGTGATGCGAGAAAAAGACAGCAAAAGGAGGTATGATTTCCATAGTAATTCTCATCCCTGATGGTACAGCAGGTGGTTGGGTTTTTTCCAGTTTGGGGGCATCACCCTCTGTCAATAAGCTGTCAGCTGAGCACTCAGCAGTGTGGCCAGCTTCTTTGACTATCAGTTCAGCTGTTGGTGGAACTTCTGTATGTCTGGAGACACTCCTGCACATGTGCACCGTGTAGTTATGACTAATTTTTCTGTTTGAGTTAGCAAGCCAGTCATGACCCAGATCATAGCTCAGGGAAAACCTTACTGCTCTCCACAGCTACCTGAGAAGAGGTTGTAGCCAGGCAGGGGTTGGCCTCTTCTCCCAGGCAACCAGCACCAGAACAAGAGGACACAATCTCAAGCTGTGCCAGGGGAGGTTTAAGCTGAATGTTAGGAGAAAAATATTCTTCATGGGAGGAGTGATTTGCCATTGGAATGTGCTGCCTAGGGAGGTGGTGGAGTCACCTTCCCTAGAAGTGTTTAAAAAATAGACTGCATGTGGCACTCACTGCCACAGTTTAGTGGATTAGATGGTGTTGGGTAATAGATTGGACTCGATGATACCAGAGGTCCTTTCCAACCTGGTTAATTCTGTGATTCTGTGAATTGAGAGTTTGGGGATGTTAGCCTGGAGTAAAGAAGGCTCTGGAGAGATCTTAGGTGCTTGGTGCCATCGTTTAGTTGATTAGATAATGTTAGATGATAAGTTGCATTCAACGATCTCAAAGGTCTCTTCCAACCTGGTTAATTCTATTCTATTCTATTCTATTCTATTCTTCTATTCTATTCTATTCTATTCTATTCTATTCTATTCTATTCCATTCCATTCCATTCCATGCTATTCTATTCTATTCTATTCTATTCTATTCTATTCTATTCTATTCTATTCTATTCTATTCTATTCTATTCTATTCTGACTTGCCAGTACCTGAAAGGAGCCTTCTTTCTTGTAGGAAGGAAGTTTTTACAAGGGCTTGTAGTGATAGGATGAGAGGGAATGAATAGAAGCCAACATGCCAAACCAAACAAAACCAAACCCAACCCAACCCAAACTGGCCACATCAATAACATTTATGACATTCATTTACCACTCACACTTCACTTACTGGTTCTCCTCTTGTCAGGAGGACTGTGTCTTAAAACACAGTGATCAGCCCACTTTTGGGCATTTTTTGCAGCTGCAGGAGACCATTCCTTAATGAGAGAAGAAAATATCAGTCATTCAGCATTGTAGCAAATAATAACCCCTCAGGAAGGAACAACATTTGGAAGTTACACTTTAAAACAACATCATAGACAAAATCCCTTTCTCCCCCCCTGTTTGGGGAGATAAGGGGGGTAGCAACAAAGTTATTCTGTACCCAGGTGAACAGAAACTGTGAAGTGTGATGAAGAATTAATCAGAAAGAAATGAACAATGCCAGGGCTCCTCCATTTCCCTTTCTTATTCCTCCCACAGACCCACACAACATTTTCCAGACTCTTTCCCCCAATCTGCCCAGCTTTATGCTTCTCTTGGTGCTGTCCACTCTCAATCCTTAGGAAAGGTCTGGGGGAGGGATTTGTGGCTAAATAAAATAACGAGACCTTGTCTACAGTGCTGCACCTCTAATACAGTTTATTATTCATTAACAATAGATCTACAGCAGGCAACTTACCATCTTCAGCATGTTGCTGGCGGTTGGTATTACTCCTCTCCTGAGCTCATTATGTTTGTCAACAATCAGCCTTTGCTGATCTGCTCGGCTAGTTGACAGAGCATCAAAACCTGCAGGTGCCTAAATTGAAAGACCAAGTTATACATATATATTTGTTGGGTTTTTTGTTTGTTTGATTGTATCTAAGTCCTGAATCCCAGGGGAGTTTTAGGCTGGATCTTAGGAAGAAGTTCTATACAGAGAGAGTGATTGCCCATTGGAGTGGGCTGCCCATGGAGGTGGTGGAGTCACCTTCATTGGAGGTGTTTAGGAAGAGACTTGATGGGGTGCTTGGTGCCATGGTTTAGTTGTTTAGGTGGGTTGGATTGTATCATATTGTATTGTATTGTATTGTATTGTATTGTATTGTATTGTATTGTATTTAGGTGGGTTGGATTGGTTGATGGGCTGGACGTGATGATCTTGAAGGTCTCTTCCAACCTGGTGGTGTATTGTATTGTATTGTATTGTACTGTATTGTATTGTATTATTAAGATACCAAAATACCGATCTCAAGCCAGGATCACACACAGGATCAGAGGATGTTAAGGGTTGGAAGGGACCTCTGGAGATCATAGAATCATAGAATCAATAAGGTTGGAACAGACCTCAAAGATCATCGAGTCCAAGCTGTCCCCCAACACCTCATGACTACTAAACCATGGCACCAGGTGCCAAGTCCAACCCCCTCTTGAACACCTCCAGGGATGGTGACTCCACTACCTTCCTGGGCAGCACATTCCAATGGCTAACAACTCCCTCTGTGAAGAACTTTCTCCTCACCTTGAGCCTAAACTTCCCCTGGCGCAGCTTGAGACTGTGTCCTCTTGTTCTCGTGCTGGTTGCTTGGGAGAAGAGACCAACACCCTCCTGGCTACCACCACCCTTCAGGTAGTTGTAGAGAGCAATAAGGTCTCCCCTGAACCTCCTCTTCTCCAGGCTAAGCAACCCCAGCTCCCTCAACCTCTCCTCACAGGGCTGTGCTCAAGGCCTCTCCCCAGCCTCATTGCCCTTCTCTGGACACGTTCAAGAGTCTCAATGTCCTTCTTAAATTCAGGGCCCCAGAACTGGACACAGAACTCAAGGTGTGGCCTAATCAAGATCATCAGGTCCAACCCCCCTGCCAGAGCAGGACCATAGAATCTAGCACAGGTCACACAGGACTGCATCCAGATGGGTCTTGAAAGTCTCCAGAGACTCCACAACCTCTCTGGGGAGCCTGTTTCAGTGCTCTGTGACCCTCAGAGTGAAGAAGCTCCTCCTCATGTTGAGGTGAAACCTCCTGTGCTGTATTACATTGAATGGAATAGAATTTAACCAGGTTGAAAAAGACTTTGGAGATCATCAAGTCCAACCTATCACCCAACACCATCTAGTCAACTAAACCATGGCACCAAGTTCCTCATCCAGTCTCCTCTTAAACACCAGATTTCATGAGCACAAAATATGGATCCTACCTGTCCAGTGGATGGAGGCAGCACAGCTGTGAGACACAGGAACACCAAGGGCAGAATCATCTCTGGAAAGGGGAGAATGAGGATGTTATTTATTTTTTACATCTTTCTCCTCAAGGCTTTTTTTCTTTTTTTTTTTAACATCTTTTTCTCAAGTTGGAAAATAATATTTGTGGGGTTTTTGGTTGTGTGTTTGTTTGGTTTTCTCCTTTTCTTTCTTCCTTTCCTGTATTTACAAGTGAAACACTAAAACTCATTCGCCTTCTGGGTTTTGAAATGTCAATGAATCAGCTGCTTTGTAGGTGTCATACTTCCTGCGGTAATCCTGGCTGAATGGCTTCACCTGAATTCACAGTACATGAGCACATTCATGATTCCCTTCCTGTAGGAAGCCTTCTGCTCATTGCCACACTGGGGAACACCTGGGGTGTGATGCTGCTTTTAGCTTATTGCTGTGACTGTGTTAGTCTGAAGCTTCTCCTACTCCCCACTGCCTGCTTTGACTGGACTCCATTGGCTGAAAGGAGAATCGACACAGCCCATGTGCAGACCTCTGCACTTCAGTGTCTGATGCAGGATTTAAATCCCTGACTTAATGATCAGCACTGCAAAGCCTTGCTCAGGAGCTGGGGCAGAACTGGCTGAACCAGAAATGGACCAGAACTGGCTTCCTGGGAAAGAAGTATTTCAAAAGCTTTTGTTGGTTGTTTGTTTGGGTTGTTTGTTTGCTTTAAAGACAACTCTCTTTATATTACAGATAGAATGGAATGGCAATGAGAAAGGAGAGCCTTCTGTAACTAGGGAGGCAACCAGAAGACCTTGGACTCCAAGACTCTACTTGCGTAGGAGGCAACGAGACAGGAGAGCCTTCTGTAAATAGGGAAGCAACCAGAAGACCTTGGACTCCAAGACTCCTCTTGCTTAGGAGGCTCAGAGGAGACCTTATTGCTCTCTACAACTACCTGAAGGGAGGTTGTAGCCAGGTGGTGGGTTGGTCTCTTCTCCCAGGCCACCAGCACCAGAACAAGAGGACACAGTCTCAAGTTGTGCCAGGCTGGATATTAGGAAGAAGTCCTCCACAGCAAGAATAGTTGGCCATTGGAATGGGCTGCCCAGGGAGGTGGTAGAGTCACCATCACTAGAGGTGTGTAAGAGGAGACTGGATGGGGCACTTGGTGCCATGGTTTAGTTGATTAGATGGTGTTGGATGGTAGGTTGGACTTGATGATCTTGAAGGTGTTTTCCACCCTGGTTAATTCTATTCTATTCTACTCAATGAGAAGGGAGAGCCTTCTGTAACTAGGGAAGCAACCAGAAGACCTTGGATTCCAAGATTCTACTTGCTTAGGAGGCTCGAAGCACCACACCATCCTACTGCAGTGATCCAGGAGGTAATGCAGGTCACTTCAAAGTTCAAGTGTCTGATTCCAATCAGGCATAGGAGTTACATTCAGACTGTTTCTGCCTATCTACCTTGGGCAGGCGAGCAGGTGAGTAGAGTGGAATTTACTTATTTTGGCATTTGTCCCAGCCTTCCACTCCAAGGGAATTTATGGGCATGTTACCACAGAGATATATTGTTAACTTAACTTCTACTTGGGTCTTGAGGGGCTGCTGGTTTTAGCTTTAATTTATTCCTAGGGAAATGCCAGTAGGGTTTGCTGATATTTCATATTCAGCAAAGCTCCTTTACCTTGAGGCAACCAGTTTATAGAAAACACAAGGTGCTTTGGCTTGTGGACAACATGTGGGTAAGTAAAACTACCTTTTTCCACGGGGTACATCAAGGTCCATTTTCCTCACCAGCTTGCTTGCATTGCACTGAAGGAGGTCTACACTCCCCAGCCTGTAGGCAGGGTTGCTGCTTCAGCTCTGCTGAAGTGCAAAGCCTGTTGTAATGGACTGTGACTATGGGCAGCTGAAGCTCAGAGGCCAAAGAGCTGTACAGACTGACCTCCTTTGTAAAATTAAACTCTCATGGTCATTGAAACAGTGTGGCTTATTATCATAGTATCATAGTATCAGTCAGGGTTGGAAGGGACCACAAGGATCATCTAGTTCCAACCCCCCTGCCATGAGACTTGTGTCTGAGGAAAGATCTGTTTTATCCAGGGGAAAAACATACCACTAATTAAAAGCATAAGCCATTGATTGAATAGAATCATAGAAAGGTTTGGCTTGGAAGGGACATTAAAGATCATCTAGTTCCAACCCCCCTGCCATAGGCAGGGACATCTTCCACTAGACCAGGTTGAGTATCAAGGCCTCATCCAACCTGGTCTTCAACGCCTCCAGGGAGGGGGCATCCACAACCTCCCTGGGCAACCCCTTCCTGTTATTGTCTCATGTCTCATGTCTCATGTTTAATTTTGACATCACCTATGCCTTCTTTAAGTGCTTTAGGATCACAGAATGTCTTCCACCTTAACTTTTCTACCACTCCTCTCTCAGAACCATTACAAAACTCTGCAGTGTCTATGACCTAGGCACTTAGCAATAAAATGCTGTGCACCCAACAGCATGAAAATTTATTCTTTTCACTTAATTTCTGACTAGAAAGTAAGCAGAGGTGGAGATTATTTTTAGCTGCACCCAAGTTGCAAGAAAATATATGGCTCTTGAGTGTAAAGTGTGATGATATGCAAATAGAACACAACCCTCTTTTGCACCTAAAATATACAGCCCCCAAATTCTCTCTTTCAAAGGCAGAACAATTCTGCAGGGAAGCTGTGAAGCTCTCTGTTTTGCCAATCAAACTGAGGAAGCTAACTTGAAGACACAGGCAAAGTATTCATTCACTGTAATATTCTCTATGAATTAAGTAACAATTAAATGTAATGGGTAATTTAATACGTGGTGCAAGTTTCAAAATGCTGGTGGAATTGCTTTTTAAGACCCAGTGGGTCTCCTGCTCCAAGGTATTAACATACTTCTGGCAATCCCACCGATTTTAACCAAATGCTTACAGTTTATGAGATGTAAATTTAATTGCTCTGCATTAATTTCTAGGCACTGGTCCTAAAATCAGTCGCTCTCTCCCCCTCCCCTGCTCCCCCTCCATCAAGCATAAATCAGGATGTGTGCCAAGTCTCACTGACTTTCCTTCAACTCCATCTGTGTACAGGGATCTGCCACTGAAAGATGGTGCTTTAACATCCCCCCCTCCCCTCCCCTTTTTTTTGTTTTGAGTTTAGCAAACTTGCATGAATATGTTTTTCCCATCCCTCCTCCTGAAAAAAAAAAAGCACCCCAACACCCAAACCCAGACAAGGTGTATCCTGAATAATTCAGACAATTGAATATCTTTTTACAACAGAATAACACCATCATCATTTTTTTTACCATCCTTAGACCAGACTTGAAATGGAACTGTGCAGGCTGTCGCTGCGCTTGCACAGCATCGTTGCACAAAGTCCTACTTAGCAGCCACCTTGCCAACAGAGTGGTAGAGTTGCACAAATGTGGTAATTTCCCAGCTCTGAAAAGCAAGGGTGATAGCTACGTACAGCAGTAGGATATACTGAGCTATTGTCCTTATTTGTCTCTTTCATGGAGTACAATCCTCTGCCTGTGACTGTCCTAAGTTGTTCAACAGGTCTTCTGCTGACGGGTTGCATTTTAATGCACGAAGAAAACGGCAATACTTTGAGCAAACATAGCAATCCAAATCCTACCTTTTGTTTCCAGGAAGCCTGGAAGTCTCTTCTGTCCTTCTTCAGGTGGCTGTGGAATTGACTGGAGCGCCTTGTCAGAGGGCGATTTATAGGTCTTCTGTTTCCTGATAGGACAAGATGACACAGTGTCACAGGTATTGTATAATTCCAATGGTGACCAGATAGAATGGCACATTTGTCATGTTCATTCCTCCAGAGGGAGGTTGTTTGCTCATGCTCCAATTTTGCTTCCTCTTACTTTTTGCATTGGAAGTGATTGAACACTCTGAAATGCTCCTTTCATGTCAAATTTGCAGTCAGTGGGAGTGCCAGGTGCATGGCTCTCTGCTAATGATTGACACATCCAGTGGTAGTAAGACTTGATCTTAATCTCCAGCAATGCAAACAAACTCAGCTGGCTACTAAGGTGTCTCCAGATTAATATTGTTGTAACCAAGGTGAAATCTTACCTATTGTTTTATCTTTTGGGGTATAACAATCTTGGACCAAGTTGCTGGTCAGGCTATGGCTTCTTTGCATCAATCATGTGACATAAAACTCAAAGAAGGAGGCAAGGATATTTCTGTGGTTGATGCTTTTTAGCAAGTATTGGATAGAGATTTAAAGATCACTGTGTGCACTATCATTAAAGCACATATTTGTTCCTGCATTTCCAGTTTGTCCTGGTTTTACCCCAGCTGGCATCCAAGCACCACACAGCCGCTCGCTCACTTCTTCCCCAGGCTGGGATGGGGAGGAGAGCTGGAAAATGATACCATTGACTGGAAAATAATCAAATGAGACTTGTGTGTTGAGATAAACCCAGCTGAATAACTGAAATTAAATAATAATAATTTTAAAAAATCATTATAAGTAATAAAAATAATAATTAAAAGGGGGATCATAGAATTGTCAGGGTTGGAAGGGACCTCAACCCCCCTGCCATGGGCAGGGACACCTCACACTACAGCAGGTTGCTCAGAGCCACATCCAGCATGGCCTTCAAAACACCAGGAATGAAGCTTCTACCACCTCCCTGGGCAACATGTTCCAGTGTCTCACCACCCTCATCAGCAACAGAAGCTCCTGGATGCAGCTGGTAGTGTTCTTCTCCTCTATTACACTTCAATGGTTGGAAAGGACCTCAAGGATCATCTAGTTCCAAGCCCCCTGCCATGGGCAGGGACACCTCACACTACAGCAGGTTGCTCACAGCCATGTCCAGCCTGGCCTTAAAGACCTCCAGGGATGAGGCTTCCACCACCTCCCAGGGCAACCTGTGCCAGTGTCTCTCCATCCTCATGGTGAAGAACTTCTTCCTCACATCCAATCTGAATCTACCCATTTCATAGTTTCATAGTTTCATAGTTTCAGTTAGGGTTGGAAGGGACCACAAGGATCATCTAGTTCCAACCCCCCTGCCATGGGCAGGGACACTCTACCCTAGATCAGGCTGGACAGAGCCTCGTCCAGCCTGGTCTTAAACACCGCAAGGGACGGGGCCTCAACCACCTCCCTGGACAACCCATTCCAGGGCTTCACCACTCTCACGGTGAAGAACTTCCTCCTCACATCTAGCCTGAATCTCCCCACCTCCAGCTTCATCCCATTCCCCCTAGTCCTATCACTCCCTGACACCCTCAAAAGTCCCTCCCAGCCTTCTTGTAGGCCCCTTCAGATACTGGAAGTCCACAAGAAGGTCTCCTCAGAACCTTCTCTTCTCCAGACCGAACAGCCTCAACTCCCTCAGTCTATCCTCATAGGAAAGGTGCTCCAGACTGAGGGAGTTGGAGATAACAAGAGACAGAGAATCCAAGCCAGAAAAACAATGCTCAGCACAACTGCTCACCACTCATTGACCAATGCCAGCTAGTCCCTGAGCAGCAAGTGGCCCTCCCAGGCTAACTTCCCCCAGTTTATACACTGAGCATGATGTTCTTGGGTATGGAATATCCTTTGTGTAGTTCAAGTCAGCTGCCCTGGCCATGCAGCCTCCCAGCGTCTTGTACAACATCTCAGAGCATCAGTGTGTTATCAACATTATTCTCATCCTAAATCCAAACCACAGCTACAAAGAAGAAAATTAACTCCATCCCAATCAAAACCAGGACACAGGTAAATAGAGTAAGATGAGAATGGGTAGAAATACTGATAGGTCAGAAGAGTATTTGTGTGTACATTGACTGTTCCTATACACATTCAGTTTCAAGTAATTGCTGTCATTGTTTCCTTTTATATAAAATGTTGTTGTTTTTATTCTATTTAAATTCTCCTTCTTCATAGTCACTCATCTCCTATGCTTGTGCCTTTTGAAGTGTGCACTCAGACCATCCTATTGCTTTTCAATACCTGGGGAACCATTTATATGGATTCTACCAGAGAAAGTAGTAGTGATATGATCTGTTGGTTTGTACTGATGTGGGAAGAAACACACTGTCAGCGAGCCTGGGGTTGACACCAAACTGCAGAGGGCATTCAAAATGATGGATAATAAGGCTGCTGTTCAGCTGAAGAAGTGATCTAACAGAAAGTGAACAGTAAAGAGAGTCCAATTGTCTAGGAAGCAACCCTAACAAAAAACTTTAGGGTTGGTGGTGCAAGGCAAATTGCACAGGGCTCCCTTGCACAGCTACCTCATTAGCATGACTACATTAGCAATAGATCATAGAATCATAGAGTTGTTAGGGTTGGAAGGGATCTCAAGGATCATCTAGTTCCAACCACCCTGCCCTGGGCAGGGACACCTCACACTACAGCAGGTTGCTCAGAGCCACATCCAGCCTGGCCTTAAAAACATCCAGGAATGAAGCTTCTACCACCTCCCTGGGCAACCTGTTCCAGCGTCTCACCACCCTCATGGGGAGCAACTTCTTCCTAATATCCAATCTGAATCTGCCCATTTCTAGATTTTTTTCCATTCCCCCCAGTCCTATCACTCCCTGACAACCTAAAAAGTCCCTCCCCAGCTTTCTTGTAGCCCCCTTCAGATACTGGAAGGCCACAATAAGGTCTCCTCAGAGCCTTCTCTTCTCCAGACTGAATAGCCCCAACTCCCTCAGTCTGTCCTCATAGGAGAGGAGCTCCAGCCCTCTAATCATCCTTGTGGCCCTTTTGTGGACACATTCTAGCACCCCCAGATCCTTCCTGTAACAGGGGCTCCAGAACTGAATGCAGTACTCCAGGTGGGATCTCACTGGAACATAGTAGAGGGAGGAGAATCACCTCCCTCGACCTGCTGGCTATGCTTCCCTTGATGCAGCCCAGGATGTGTTTGGCTTTCTGGGCTGCAAGTGCACACTGCTGGCTCATGTTGAGCTTCTCATTCACCAGCACCCCCCAGGTCCTTCTCTTCTGGGCTGCTCTCAAGCCAGTCCCTGCCCAGCCTCTATCAGTGCCTGGGATTGCCCTGACCCAGATGCAGATAATGGTTTCAAACTAAAAGAGGAGAGATTTAGTCTGCATACAAAGGAGAAATTTTTTACCATGAGGGATGTGGAGTACTAGAACATGTTGCCCAGAGAAATAGTAGATGCCCTGTCCCTGGAAACATTGCAAGTCAGGTTGAATTGGACTCTGAGCAACCTGATCTAGTTGACAATGTTCCTGCTCACTGCAGTAGGTTTGGACTAGATGATCTTTAGAGGCTTTTTCCCAAGTCAAATCTATATGGTGTGAGAACACTGAGAACACATCCACTTTTCCAGCACTTTCAGAACTGCATCTGGATATTGTGTCCAAATCTGGAGCCTCCAGTACAAGAAAGGCATTAACAAACTGGAGTATGACTAGCAAAAGGCCAGTGTGCCAGAAAGGGGCAAGCTGAGATGGACTCTTTTGCAACACTGAGATGAGGTAAAGGGCTACATATTGCAACCCTAAAGCAAAAGAAGTTTTACAGTCTTGTTAAGCACTGGAGCAGATTGATTAGTGAGGTGGAAGTTTTTGCATACTTGGAGAATTTCAGAACTGCACAAGGTGCTGAGCAGCCTAATCTGACTTTCATTTGGGCAATGCATTGACCATCAGGTGAGTGCAGAGAAGCTTCAGAGGCTCTGTACAACCAGGGCTGTTCTGAGGCTGTGTGATTTTTGCCATCGTTCACACTGGAAGGGGACAAAATGAGACTTGTCTTGTATTACTTGTCAACAGATATGGCAGTTTAATTAATTGCAGTGGGAACCTCTACTTGGTGGAAGAAAAAGCAAATGTTACTACACACTCATTGTAACCATTACTAATGAAAAAGGTTACGTTCAGGTGACTGGTGAGACATGGATCCAGAAGTAAAGACTGTGTCCTATTATGTGACTCATCTCGTTGTCCAAAATTATTGCCCAGGTCATTCTGCCCCTGTACTCAGCACTGGTTAGGCCACACCTTGAGTACTGTGTCCAGTTCTGGGCTCCTTGGTTCAAGAGAGATGTTGAGGTACTGGAACATGTCCAAAGAAGGGCAACGAAACTGGTGAGGGGTTTGGAGCACAAGCCCTGTGAGGAGAGGCTGAGGGAGCTGGGGTTGCTTAGCCTGGAGAAGAGGAGGCTCAGGGGAGACCTTATTGCTCTCTACAACTACCTGAAGGGAGGTTGTAGTAGCCAGGTGGGGATTGGTTTCTTCTTCTAGGCAACCAGCAACAGATAAGGAGGACACAGTCTCAAGCTGCACCAGGGGAGGTTCAGGCTGGATGTTAGAAAGAAGTTCTTCACAGAGAGAGTGGTTGGCTATTGGAATGTGCTTGGCTATTGGAATGTGCTGCCCAGGGAGGTGGTGGAGTTGCTGTCCCTGGAGAGCTTCAAAAAAAGACTGGATGAGCCACTTAGTGCCATGGTCTAGTTGATTAGATAGGGCTGGGTGATAGGTTGGTCTGGATATGACAGTGGAGGTCTCTTCCAACCTGGTTGATTCTCTGATTCTATTTCTCCATTGGAAAAGTAATTTTTTTTTCTACATTTAAATCTAATCTAATTCTTTCTACAATCATGAAATGGAATAAAACAGGGAACATCCAGGTATGTGGAGACTGTACTCCACAAAGAGGAATTTTTCTGCAGAGTGGGGCTTGGGGATTTTTGTGGCACCTTGTCTAGTTTAGTCTATCTTTGTAACCATCAAGACTAGAAAAATACATTCAGAAGCTCATTTGCTTAAGACAGCTGTCTAAGATAGATGTCTCTGTTGACTATTGAGAGATTCTAGACACCTATTTTGTGCCAGGTATGTATCCTCTGGGTATCTAAAGGAATCTGAGAGGAATCTGAAGTATAAGTCTTTATACAGTTTATTAGTGCTATCTGTTCTTGCTTGGGATAGAATCCAGGACCCTGTTCTGTGCTAAGAATCCATTTTAGAATGTGCTGCACAAATGAGAATAAATGGATGTTTTTCTTCCTAAAGGATCTATAGCTATCTACCAGACAAGATGAAAGAGGGCTGTAGATAAACAGGAGATAAAATAAAATGGCTTCAACTTATTTATAAGGCAACAGCCACAGACTAGAGCTAATTCACTGCACTGAACTATTCTGTACACATCAAAGCAAAGAAGAGTCAGGGACAGCTCTGCAAGTGTTTCCTGACCAAACATCACAAAGCCAAAGATGCTGGGAGTTTACCAACTGAAAGGTGAAAGTCAGCAACAAGAGTTGAGGAAGTCACAGTCAAAATCTGGAAAGTGAGTGGAAAAAAAATGAATGTCAGAATACAGAGAGGGGCTCCACATCTCTGGAAAAAACAATGGAAATAAGTAGCTTATGGCTGATGAGATGGAGCTGGCATAAACATTATAAGAAAGATAAGAAATGGTATTTATTTCAGCAACGACAGGCATACAGACATGGTATAAATGCCTGAGACTTGATGTGATTTACTAGAGAAGTGAGGTTTAGATAATCACATTTTCCATGTGCATGACCACTTCGCTTCCTCGGTGGATGTTATTTATTTCATCAACCTCTAGACATCTTCAGCGTAGAAGTCTACCACTGAGTTAGTTGCTCTAGGCTTTATTTAGGGGAAATGAAGTAAACCAGACATTTGTAGGCTTCTGTGGATATAATCTATTTCAGATAAGTAATGCAGGATGAAATGATTCACATCCTGCAAGTGTCCATTTTTCTCCATGCACTGTCAAGGGAGATGTGCCTGACTAATTTTAATGACATCAAAGAAACTGTTAATTTCCCAAGTTTAATGAAAATGACCAGCCAGGCATAAAAAGACAACATTGTTTTGGGTAGGGGGTTTGGAGCTGGGGAAGTCTAGTAGATCAACTTTCAGTGAACAATCAAGAATTTGTCTTTCTATAACTTATTTTAACTAACACTGAATTTTCTGATTAGAGCTCACAAGGCACTTCAATTTAGCACAATGAATTCTGGAAAACAAAATAGCACAGAGTGAATTGAGGAGAGCTTATCCATAAAGCAGCTGTTTCCTCTCAAGGGCCCACACTGGGGTCAGACAACTTCATTAATCACCTGGGTGATGGGACAGAGTAGAGTAGCATAGCGTAGCATAGCATGGCATAGCATAGCATAGAATAGAATAGAATAGAATTAACCAGGCTGGAAAAGACCTCAGAGATCATCAAGTCCAACCTATCACCCAACACTATCTAATCAACTAAACCATGGCACCAAGCACCCCATCCAGTCTCTTCCTAAACACCACCAATGATGGTGACCCCACCACCTCCCTGGGCAGCACATTCCAATGGCCAATCTCTCTTTCTGGGAAGAGCTTCTTCCTAACATCCAGCCTAAACCTCCCCTGGCACAGCTTGGGACTGTGTTCTCTTGTTCTGGTGCTGGTTGCCTGGGAGAAGAGACCAACCCTCCCCTGGCTACAGCCTCCCTTCAGGTAGCTGTAGGCAGCAATAAGGTCTCCCCTGAGTACTCCTCCAGTAAGTTTCTATATGAGACAAAATGGAGAGGCATGGTCCAGGCACCTGGTGGTTGTGTTGTCAAGCAGAGACTTCAACAGGATAAAGAAATGGGCTTCAGGATGCTCATGGGCTAACAGGAACCTCATGAAGCTATGCAAAGGGCAATGCCAGGTAGTGCCTCTGAAGAAGAACAGACCCTTAAATAAGTACACGCTGGGGACTGATTGTCTGGAAAGGAGCTTTGAAAAGAAAGACCTGGGGGTCTTGGTAGACAACAAGTTGAATATGAGACAGCAATGTACCTTTGTAGCAAAGGAGGCCATCTGCATCCTGGGCTGCAAAATACAGCATTGCCAGTAGATCAAGGGGATATCATCAGGTCCTTCCATTAACCTCACACGGCCAAGTCCCCCAATAAACCATTCCCATTAGTGCTATATCTGCACACCTTTTAAATACCTCCAGTGATGGTGACTCCACCACTTCCCTGTTCCAATGTATGACAACCCTTTTGTGGAAGAATTTTTTCTTTTTATCCAGGCTAAACATCCCCTGACACAACTTGAGGCCATTTGCATCATTCCACTCTAGTCACTACTTTTCAGGCCTCACCTGGAGTAGAATGTCCGGTTCTGGTACCCACGTTTCAAGAAAGACACAGACAGACTGGAGAGGATCCAAAGGAGAACCACAAAGATGATCAGTAGGCTGGAGCACCTGTCCTGTGAGGAAAGACTGAAGGTATGTCTTTTCTCTCTGGAAAAGAGAAGATTCAAGAGGGACTTAAAGAGTGGCAACAAAGAAGATTGTCTCATCTCAAGAAGTCATATAGAGAAGAGATGGGGCAATGGGCACAAGCTGCACTGGGAGAGATTTCATCTACTCTGGGTAACCTCATCAAATGGAGGATGTCCCTGCTCACTGCATGGGGGTTTGGCTAGATGACCTATGGAGGCCCCCTCCAATCCAACCCATTCTATGATTCTGTAAGAAAATGTTCACAGTAAGAACAATCATCCACTAGAACAACCTCCTCAGTGACATGGTAGAGTCCCCATCATTGGAGGCTTTCAAGATGGGATTAGACAGGATTCTAGAAAATCTTTATCTAGGTTCCCCTTCTCATGGAGGATTGGACCAGGTGATCTCTCAATATCCCTTCCAACCTGGGTTGTTCTATGAGTTTGTGATTTTATTATTCTATGATTGTATGATAACAAACTCTAAGAATAATTTGTGAAGTGTCATGAGAGAGAATCTCTATTCACAGGATTGTTACTGTGGGCTAGGGTTTTGTTCTGAGTCATTCACTTCAGTTTGTAAATGGCACTTCCTCTTGAATGGGAATTTGCTTTAAGGGGACTCAGTGTATTTCATGGAATCATAGAATCAGCCAGGTTGGAAGAGACCTCCACGATCATCCAGTCCAACCTATCACCCAGCCCTATCCAATTAACTAGACCATGGCACTAAGTGCCTCATCCAGTCTTTTCTTGAAGATCGCCAGGGACGGCAACTCCACCACCTCCCTGGGAGAACATTCCAATGGCAAATCTCTCTTTCTGTGAACAAATCCTTCCTAATATCCAGCCTGAACCTCCCCTGGAACAACTTGAGACTCTGTCCCTTCGTTCTGCTGCTGGTTGCTTGGGAGAGGAGACCAACCCCCACCTGGCTACAACCTCCCTTCAGGTAGCTGTAGAGAGCAATGACGTCTCCCCTGAGCCTCCTCTTCTGCAGGCTAAACCACCCCATCTCCCTCACCCTCTCTTCACAAGGCTGTGCTCCAAACCCCTCACCAGTTTTGTTGCCCTTCTCTGGACATGTTCCAGTACCTCTACATCTTTCTTGAGCCAAGGAGCCCAGAACTGAACACAGTACTCAAGGTGTGGCCTAATCAGTGCTGAGTACAGGGGAAGAATAACCTCCCTTGTCCTGCTGGCCATGCTATTCCTGATGCAGGCCAGGATGCCATTTGCTCTCCTGGCCACCTGGGCACACTGATGGCTGATGTTCATCCTGCTATCTACCAGCATCCCCAGGTCCCTTTCTGCCTGGAGAAATAATTGTTATCATAGACCCAGATTACCTCAGCTAAGTTTACAAGCTGAAAATTCCTTTCTCATCTTCAAAGTGGCAGATAACCTCCTGGCTCATCCTACTTAGAGACCAACCTTGGGTGACATCCTTGTTTACTGATGAAAGTGTTCACCTGAATTAGAGATGTCAAAACACTTAAGAGAAAAGTTTCCCTTTTCCAACCATCCAATCACTTCTGTTCATCACTTTTGCCTTATGAATTGATGGAGCTGTCTTATTTTCTGCCTGCCACAAACCAAAGGCTGAATGCTCATCTGGAGTTTCATGCCTGTTACACAAATGGACCAGTCAATAAATGTGTTGCTCTTAAAGGCTAAAGAGGCCTCCTGGCAGCTTGCCCACCAGTATTTTAGGCATAATTGGCCACATAATTTTCTCATGCTCCATGTGAGGACAATATTCTCAATTATTCGAGCATATCATTTTTTTATTACCCTGGACAAAAGTCTTCTCTTTCCTATGTCTCATCTGCATTTATCTCAGGGAGGCAACTCCCCTGTGACAGTGTAACCTCAGCTCACATGCTTGATAAAATATTTTGAGTCCATTATAGAGATTCCAAACTATGTTAATAATTGTGAAAGAAACTTAATGCCTCAGCTTTTATTTCTACCTCACTTTTGTGTTTCCCAAGGCATCAGTTTTACCAGTAAAGTGGGAAGGTCACAGAGCACTGGAACAGGCTCCCCAAAGGGGTTGTGGAGTCTCCTTCTCTGGAGACTTTCAAGACCCATCTGAATGCATTCCTGTGCTAGATTCTATGGTCCTGCTCTGGCAGGGGGGTTGGACTCGAAGATCTTTGGAGGTCCCTTCCAATCCCTAACATCCTCTGATCCTGTAAACTGATGAAATATTGTGCCATTAAGCAGAACCTTTGGAAAACAGCAGCCTGAAGGATCCTCTCTGTATCTTTCAGGAATGGACTATTGGAAATGTCAGTCACAGAGGTACAGTACTCAGGGACAATATTGATCCTTTCAAGAGTCAATGGCTGCCTTCCTTCACCATCATAGAATCAACAACAACCTTAGAAAAGACGTCAAAGATCATCAAGTCCAACCAGTCACCAAAAACCTCATGACTACTAGACCATGGCACCAAGTGCCACATCCAATCCCTTTTTGAACACCTCCAGGGACGGTGACTCCACCACCTCCCTGGGCAGCACATTGCAATGGCCAACAACTCTTTCTGGGAAGAACTTTCTCCTCACCTCCAGCCTAAACTTCCCCTGACGCAGCTGGAGATTCTGCACACAAAGCACAAACCCCAGGCTCTTCTGTAGCCCTTCCCAGAGCACTAAACCCAGTAACTCTAACAGCATGACTTAGGAGAGGGATAAACAACTCCTTTATTTAGTAACTTCAGACTTCTGCCATAGCAAATTCGTTTAGCGGCGGCGCATTTATTTAGCAGGATTGTATTTCAAGCATCGACTCTATTAGGCAGCTACACAGAAAAATGCAACTCAAAAAGAAATTAAATGTCACAGAATCACAGAATGGTGGAGGGGAGGTTGGAAGGGACCTCTGAAGATCATCAAGTCCAACCCCAATAGCTTATCTGAAAGAAGTGTTGCCATGTTTCAGGGAGAGAAGTTTCTTACCGCTATTTGAGCAGTGTCCAAGGGCATACAACAATATCTTTGTACCATACCATGCTTTCCTCTAAAGCCTCATTTAGGTCTTTGGTAGACATAATTCCCAGCATACCTGCTTGTATCAATTCTGATTTAAAAGTGTCAAGGAGAATTGTTAGATGTCATTGAAAGGATCATCTGTGATGACAGTTCTGGGCTTGGAAAAGATAGTTTCATAGTTTCATAGTTTCAGTCAGGGTTAGAAGGGACCACAAGGATCATCTAGTTCCAACCCCCCTGCCATGGGCAGGGACACTCTACACTAGATCAGGCTGGCCAGAGCCTCATCCAGCCTGGGCTTAAACACCTCCAGGGATGGGGCCTCAACCACCTCCCTCGACAACCCATTCCAGGGCCTCACCACCCTCATGGGGAAGAACTTCCTCCTCACATCCAGCCTGAATCTCCCCACCTCCAGCTTCAATCCATTCCCCCTAGTCTTATCACTCCCTGATAGCCTGAAAAGTCCCTCCCCAGCCTTCTTGTAGGCCCCCTTCAGATACTGGAAGGCCACAATGAGGTCATCTTGGAGCCTTCTCTTCTCCAGACTGAACAGCCCCAACTCCTTCAGTCTGTCCTCATAGGAGAGGTGCTCCAGCCCTCTGCTCATCCTCGTGGCCCTTCTCTGGACACCTTCCAGCACCTCCAGATCCCTCTTGTAATAGGGGCTCCAGAACTGGAGGCAGTACTCCAGGTGGGGTCTCAGCAGAGCTGAGTAGAGGGGGAGAATCCCCTCCCTTGCCCTGCTGGCCACACTTCTCCTGATGCAGCCCAGGATCTGTCTCAGAATTCATTGCATGTACAGGAAATGTTACGGCAAAACCATACCACAGTCAGAGACCTTAATAATATTTCCATGAAAGATATACTTCCACTTTTATTGAATAAAAAACCCTCACGAAATCTTTGGGACTAATTTCTTGTGAAACTTTTGTTTTCTCCACAAGTTGAAAACATACTCTGCTGTCAGGTACCTGGAAATGATTCTAAATGGCATCATCATACCACTAAATCCGTAGTACATAAAGGTAATAAAAGCTAATTTATTTTCAGGTATTCTATGTTACTAGACACATTCATTAGAAGAAACTTTACCAATCACTCTAAACATCTAAGGAACTCTGGTGTCACAAGTAAGTCAAGTGTGACTACAATACAGGAAAGAAATACAGACAGTGCTACTGAATTGTGCATTTTGCTTCTCTTTAAGAAGTGTTTGTGGTCTCCACAACATTATAGTTGTGGTCACCTCCTGTGTTAGTGGCTTAAATACATCCCTTTTGAATTCACTTAAAAATAACACAACTGTGTGCACTTGCAGCCCAGAAAGCCAATTGTATCCTGGGCTGCATCAACAGAAATGTAGCCAGCAGGTCGAGGGAGGTGATTCTCCCCCTCTGCTCTGCTCTGGTGACACCCTACCTGGAGCACTGTGTCCAGTGCTGGAGCCCCTACTGCAAGAAAGATATTGACATCCTGGGACATGCCCAGAGAAGGGCCACAAGGATGATCAGAAGGCTGGAGCACCTCTCCTATGGAGGCAGACTGAGGGACTTGGGGCTGTTCAGTCTGGAGAAGAGAAGGCTCTGAGGAGACCTTCTTGTTGCCTTCCAGTATCTGAAGGGGGCCTGCAAGAAAGCTGGTGAAGGACTTTCTAGGATGACAGGTAGTGATAAGAGTAGGGGGAATGGAGCAAAACTAGAAGTGGGTAGATTCAGATTGGATGTTAGGAAGAAATTCTTCACCATGAATCCAGTCAGAGCTGGGTCAAGTGCCAAAGGCTAAAATGTGGAAAAGAAAGTGAACTCTGTCATTTGATGGAGGCCAAATGTGTGGAGGTTAGGAGAGGCTTTTTGATGCTCATCAAGAAGGAAAAATGAAGGACCAGAAATGTGGAAGAACAGTGAATAAGTTTAGCATTGTCAGGGTGTAACTGGGGTTGTTATCTCTCTGGTAAGAGCATCTCGTGATTCTAAAGACATTAGTGGCAAAAATATGCCTGATATACTTGATAAGCATCATTGAATGTGTCCACCCAAGTTATCTCTGAAGAGGGGAAGTAATATGAATGGCAGGATGTGCTAGGAGGAAACAAATGGAAAAGAACTGTTTGTCAAATGCAGGAAACACTGGCACAGGTTTCCCAGAGAGGTGAAAGATGCTCTATCCCTGGCATTGTTTAAGGCCATGTTACAGGCTGTGAGCAACCAGAACTAGTTGAAGCTGTCGCTACTCATGGCAGGGGCTTGAAACTAGATGATCTTTAAGGCCCCTTCCAATCCCAACCACTTCATGATTCCACCTTTAGGTATGTTCTTAGTAGTAAGTGTAGAGAAAGCTGAACAAGCTTGGATTGTTTGCAAGAAGGAACAAATGTCTCCTTGCACAGAGCCATGAGCACTGCCTGAGGGTGAGGGTTATCTACCTTGGATTACACACCATACTGCACTTATACCACTCAGTGCCTTGGCTGGCTGATACTTGACATTCTCTGCTCTCTGAGTGACAATTTGCAAGGCTGAATCTCTAAGCACTCAGGGAAATTTGAAGTGCAGACGTACAAGAGAGGATTTTGTCACCGAAACATGGATGTCTGTTGCCAGTTTTGCTGTAGCATATTTCAGACATGTGCATGGTACTAACAGGTATTACACAGCACTCATGGGAGACTATCCTTCTGGAGTATCAGATGGAGATAAGTTAGGACATCCTGCAGTACTTAAAATAGCTCTGAATGTCTATATGTAGGCAAATGAATCACATCCCTGTTGTTTCAGGCGTTGTGAGTTTCCTTGCCTGGCTTCAGATATGCTTTGCACCTTGAATATGGTGTTCAGTTTTGGGTCCCTCACTGCAAGAAGGACATTGAGGAGCTGGAGTGGGTCCAGAGAAGGGCAACAAAGATGGTGAAGGGTTTAGAGGCTGTGAGAAGAGGCTCAGGGATGTGGGGTTCTTTATTCTGGAGGCTCAGGGATGCTTGATGTTGGTCTTTTCTCTCAAGTAACAACAAACACGACAAGAGGAAATGGTCTCAAGCTGTGTGCCAGGGAAGGTTTAGGTTGAATATCAGGAATAATTTCTTACCTGAAAGGGTTGTCAAGCTCTGGAACAGGTTGCCCAGAGCTGTGGCTGAATCATAATCCCTGGAGGGATTTTAAAACTGAGTAGCCACGGTGCTTAGAGACATGGTTTAGCAGTGGAGTCAGTAGTGCTAGCTTAATTGTTGGCCTTGATGATCTTTTCCCACCTAAGTAATTCTATGGTTCACAATTCTGGGGTTTTCCCAGAAGCTGTCTGTCATATCTGCACACCATCTGAAAGATGAGACTGAGCTGAAAAGTCAAATCACTGAGCAGAATTAGTTCTGTTCTAGCTCAGATCAGAACAATGAGTCAGTCTGAGCCATTCATCCATTCACAGGGTTCTCATCAGGTCTTTTTTCTTGTGTTTGTCTTGCCATTGACATTAATGGAAATCGCTTTCAAAGTAGAGATCTCCTCTGGTACACACCAGCCACAGATGAGTTCTGGGTGTAGAATGAAGGTGTTACTAACCCTGCAGTTAGACCTTAGATCTTATGTGTTTGATTTTAACAGAACCATTAAAAATGCCTTCTTTGTTTGCAAGATCTCAGGCTTCCATAAAAGCACTTTCTTCCTTGGTAGGGGTTTTTTTTTGGCTCTGTGATTTGTTTCTGCTTTCATGCTCGGACCTGAGCAGTAACCAGTGATGGCTGTTCCTCTGTGTGTGTCTGTGTGTGTGTGCATGAGTGTCTGTAAGCCCAATGCCATATTTGAAGTCTTTCACCTCATGCTTGTGTGACAGCTGACCAAGTACTGCAAGTGTCTGTCACAGACAGATTTTCGCTGCAGTTCACAGCTAACATAACAGAGGGAGAGGGGAGGGGATAGACAGTTCACAAAATGTACGAGGAAACGTGTCGCGAAGATGCAGGGATCTCTGCACAGACAGAGCCTCTTTTGTCTCTCGGGCAGAATGACTCCCTGGCTCCAAGCCCACGCTGAAGCAAATAACAGAGCAGATTCATTATGCCCTAATGGTGCTTCATGACAGTACATCTGGGAATTAAATGACAGACAAAGGTGGGCTTTCTCTCTCTCTCTCTCTCTCTCTCTATTTTGTTGTAATCTCAAGAAGTTGCCATTGTCTCCCTGCTCAAAAGCTTCTTTGTGCTCCCTGGATCCGCACGTGACGTCCAGCGCTGCCTGACTTGATCTAGGTTCAGTTGCACTGCAACTGCTTCTTCGTATTAGTTTTCACTCCGTTTCGAAAAGAACAAGGGCCTATTATTGATCAGAGTTATACAAAACAGATGGTCTTTTTCTTTTGCATATCAGAGAATAACATAACCATATTTAGGTATGAATGGCGAGATCATTTTTTTAAACAAAATTGTCATATGTTAGAGCCTGGTGCCTGGCCTAGACCAATCATGTAAATGTCCTGCAGTGATTAGACTGAAAAAGACATCATGGAGCGTGATTTAACACACTTCAAGTACTAAAGACAAGATGCTTTTTTGTTTTTCTCTCTCGTTCTACTTAGTTTTTTTGTTTCCCCCTTCCTTTTTCTTGTTCTCTCTTTCTTGTCCTCTCTTTTCTCTTTCTTCTCCTCTCTTTTCTCTTTCTTGTCCTCTCTTTTCTCTTTCTTGTCCTCTCTTTTCCTTTCTTGTCCTCTCTTTTCTCTTTCTTGTCCTCTCTTTTCCTTTCTTGTCCTCTCTTTTCTTTCTTCTCCTCTTTCTTTTCTCTTTTTCTTTACTTTTCTTTTACAATTTCTCTTATTTTTACTTTTCCTCTTTTTTCTTTTACTTTTTTTTCTTATTTTTGGTTCCTTCTTCCTTTTTCTTGTTCTCTCTTGTCCTCTCTTTTGTCCTTCCTGTCCTCTTTCTTTTATCTTTTTTTTGGTCTTTATTTTTTCTATTACTTTTTCTCATTTTTTTACTTTTTCTCTTTTCTCTTTTTTCTTAGATTTTTTGTTTCCCTCTTCCTTTTTCTCTCTTTCTTGCCCTCTTTCTTTTATCTTTTCTTTCTTTCTTTTTTTTACTTTTCCTCTTTTTTACTTTTCCTCTTTTTTCTTTTCTTTTTTTCTTTTTCTTTTTTTCTTTTCCCCCTCTTCCTTTTTCTTGTTCTCTCTTTCTTGTCCTCTTTTTTTTCTCTTTTTTCCTTTCTTTTTCTCTTACTTTTTCTCTTTTTATTTTTACTTTTTCTCTTTTTTGTTTACTTTTTAAAATGTTTTCCCCTCTTCCTTCTTCTTGTTCTCTCTTTCTTGTCCTCTCTCTTTCTTCTTTTACTTTTTATCTTTTTATTTTTACTTCTTCTCTTTTTTATTTCATTCTTTCTTATTTTTGTTTCCCTTTTCCTTTTTCTTGTTCTCTTTTTCTTGTCCTCCTTCTTTTCCCTTTTCTATTTCTTCTTTTACTTTTTCTCTTTTTATTTTTACTCTTTCTCTCTTTTCTTTTGCCTTTTTCCTTAGTTTTTGTTTCCCTCTTCCATTTTTGTGTTCCTTTTCTTATCCTTTTTATTTTCCTTTTTCCCCTTTCTTTTCTATTTTTCAATTTTACTTTTTCTCTTTTTCTCTTTTTTATTTTTCCTGTTCTTTTCTTTTCCTTCCCCCCACTTTCCTTTCCTTTTTTTGCTTTTCCTGAGAGGTGACCTCATCAATGTTTATACAAATATAAAGGGTGAGTCCTGAGAGGGTGGAGCCAGGCTCTGCTCAGTGGTGCCCAAGGGCAGCACAAGGGGCAATGGTGGAAGTTGAGGCATAGGAAGTTTCACGTAAATATGAGGGAATTTTTTTGTCACAGGCAGGGTGACAGAGCACCGGAACAGGCTGCCCAGGGTGGGAGTTGTGGAGTATCCCACTCTGGAGGTATTCAAAACTCTCCTGGATGCGTTCCTGTGTGATCTGGTGTGGGTGATCCTTCTCTGACAGGGAGCTTGGACTGGATGATCTTTCAAGCCCCTACCCTACCAGCCCCTAACATTCTGTGACTGTAAATATCTGTAAATATTGCAAATATTGTGTATTTGTACATATTCATAGCATTTCATTGTAGATTGTGGTTTTGCTTGTAAATACAGCTTACATTTGCTTCCAAATGAGCTGGTCTGGTAAATTTAATGTTGAGGCAGGGGGGCGTGTGTCAGAATTTGATGTCGGGGGCAGAGGGCAGAATTTTCAACCCACCACATACATGTCTTTAAAATAATCTTTCTAGTGAGCTTTGGTGGTTGCAGATCCTTATATCCCTCAGCTGCAGCATAGCAGTGGCTTACAGAATTGTAGGCTGAACATGAGCCAGCAGTGTGCCCAGGTGAGCAAGAAGGCCAATGGCATCCTGGCCTCTATCAGGAATGGTGTGGCCAGCAGGAGCAGGGAGGTCATTCTGCCCCTGTACTCAGCACTGGTTAGGCCACACCTTGAGTCCTGTGCCCAGTTCTGGGACCCTCAGTTTAGGAAAGATGTTGAGTTGCTGGAAGGTGTCCAGAGAAGTGCAACAAAGCTGGGGAGGAGTTTGCAGCACAGCCCTGTGAGAAGAGACTGAGGGCAGCTGGGGTTGCTTAGCCTGGAGAAGAGGAGGCTCAGGGCAGACCTTATTGCTCTCTACAACTACCTGAGGGGAGGTTGTAGCCAGGTGGGGGTTGGTCTCTTCTCCCAGGCAACCAGCACCAGAATGAGAGGACAGAGTCTCAAACTGTGCCAGGGAAGATTTAGGCTGGATGTTAGGAAGAAGTTGTTCATAGAAAGATTGCCCATTGGAATGTGCTGCTCAAGGAGGTGGTAGAGTCGCCCTCACTGCAGGTGTTTAGGAAGAGACTGGATGGGGCAATTGGTGCCTTGGTTTAGTTGATTAGATGCTGTTAGATGATAGGTTGGACTCAATGATCTCAAAGGTCTCGTCCAACCTGGTTAATTCTATCCCATCCCATCCCAATCCATCCCATCCCATCCCATCCCATCCCATCCCATCCCATCCCATCCCATTCCATTCCATTCTATTCCTACTCATAGAATTGTTAGGGTTGGAAGGGACCTCATGCATCATCTAGTTCCAATACCCCTGCCATGGGCAGGGACCTCTCACACTAGATCAGGCTGCTGGAAACAATTCTAGGAAACAATGTCCTGCTCAATAAGATAAATCTCCAGGAGCTTTGATATGTGAAAGAGGAACTCATCTGGTGTTACACCTCTTCCAGATGGAGTAGTTTCTTAAACACTGAGCTAAACATCAGGAATTGCTATTGATTCACTATTGATTCCCACAGGACCTGGGATTCTTGCAGGTACACAGATGTCTCATAAAGGATCCTGCTGGCATCCCAAACACAGCCTGGAAAGAAGAGTCTGCAGAAAGCACCAAATACGTAGCTGGTAAATTAGTGAGCTACATAGGTCCCTTTACAGTATTGCTCTCTTCTCAGAGAGCTATTTTGGGTTTAGAAGCATAGATTTTTCTTACTGTACAGAGTGATCAGTCGCATTCAGAATGCAAATTTGCAGAGTAAGCCCAGAAGAAAGGCAGATAAAACCATGAAACAAACAAACATGGGCCTGAATGCTGTCAAATAAATGATGCTGTCACACAGTTAGCAAGAAGGATGAGCTAAAAAGGAATTTTTAAGTAGAAGTGCTGCAGTTAATAACTTGTCTCTGTGTGGTCTGAAGTTTTACCTGTTTACTTGTGTACATGCTCAAGGGCACAAAAGCTGAATACCATCTTGGGGTTCTTAAGGCAACTCATGGCTGGATTGCCTTGCTGAGACAGACAAGAGTTTCTTAAATTACTCTTTCTCTCACATATTTTCTTGCACTTAGCATCTGTGAGGCTGCAGCTCAAATACTGGGTTCAGATTTGGGCCCCTCACTCCAAGAGGACATTCAGATGCTGGAGAATGGCCAAAGAACAGCAACAAAGCTAGTGAAGGGTCTAGAGAACAAGTTAATAATACAATACAATACAATAAATCCAGGTTGGAAGAGACCTTCAAGATCATCGTGTCCAACCTATCAACCAATCCAACCCACCCAAACAACTAGATCATGGCACCCAGTACCCCATCAAGTCTCCTCCTGAATACCTCCAATGATGGTGACTCCACCACCTCCCTGGGCAGACCATTCCAATGGGCAACAAGTCTTGAGAGGAGTGGGTGAGGCAACTGGGCTTGTTTAGTCCATGGAAAAGGAGGCTCAGGAGAGACCTTCTCTCTATATATAATTCACTGAAAATAGGTTGTAGTGAGGTGAGGGTCAGTCTCTTCTCCCAGGTAGGTCAAGTGAAAATGTCCTTAGATTGCATCAAGGGAGATTTAGGTTGAACATTAGGAAAAGATGTTGTCAAGCCATGAGACAGGCTGCCCAGGGAAGTAGTGGAGTCACCATCCCTGGAGCATTAATAAGATGTGTAGATGTGGTGTCTAGGGACATGGTTTAGTGGTGAACTTGGTAGTTAATGGTTGGACTCCATCTTTCCAACCTAAGCAACCTGACCAGCCTGGTTCTGAACACCTCTAGGGAAGGGACATCCATGGCCTCTCTGGGCAACCTGCTGCAGTGTTTCACCACCCTTAATGTAAAGAATGTCATGGTTCTTACATTGTGAAAAGGCTATGGAGAGGTAAAGTATGAGCTTCCTCAGCATTAACATTGGGGAAGAGAGTTTCCCACAGTGATTAAAAGAGAAATGTTCAGTAATGCAGAAATGCATTGGTCATGGAAACCAGACCACCATGAAAATCATAGAGATGTGAGGGATTAATATGGATAGTTTATGCTTTTTTTCCCTTCCCCTCTTCTTAGCCTCAATAATCCTGAGGAGGGGTGGATTCTCTTGCTCCCTATCAACCTAAAGATGCTCATGGAGGACAACAGCTACCACTTGTTCTACTCTCCTTTTTCTTTTTTTGTTTACCTTTAACCCCCCCAAAACACAAGTCAGCAGTGTGCCAGGTGAGCAAGAAGGTCAATGGCATCCTGGCCTCTATCAGGAATGGTGTGGCCAGCAGGAGCAGGGAGGTCATTGTGCCCTGTGCTCAGCACTGGTTAGGCCACGCCTTGAGTACTGTGTCCAGTTCTGGGCTCCTCAGTTTAGGAAAGATGTTGAGTTGCTGGAACGTGTCCAGAGAAGGGCAACAAAGCTGGGGAGGGGTTTGCAGCACAAGCTCTATGAGGAGAGGCTGAGGGAGCTGGGGTTGGTTAGCCTGCAGAAGAGGAGGCTCAGGGCAGACCTTATTGCTCTCTACAACTACATGAAAGGACGTTGTAGCCAGGTGGGGGTTGGTCTCTTCTCCCAGGCAACCAGCACCAGAACAAGAGGACAGAGTCTCAAGCTGTGCCAGGGGAGGTTTAGACCAGATGTTAAGAAGAAGTTCTTCCAGCAAGAGAGATTGCCCATTGGAATGTACTGCCTGGGGAGGTGGTGGAGTCACCATCACTGGAAGTGTTTTGGATGGGGTGCTTGGTGCCATGGTTTAGTTGATTAGATGGTGTTAGGTGATAGGTTGGACTCAACGATCTCAAAGGTCTTTTCCAACCTGGTTTATTCTATTCTATTCTATTCTATTCTATTCTATTCTATTCTATTCTATTCTATTCTATTCTATTCTATTCTATTCTAAATCTCTGCTTGAATAACTGCTCTATTTCTCCCCAATACTCTCTCCTCTCCATATTTCTGCCTTGCTTGCTGCCAGTCTGAGGTAGCTTCAGGTATACAGGATAACATATTTAGTGGTGCCCATTAGTGGCACACAGATGGTCCATGATGAAAACCTGAGGTTTACTTTCTTGAAAATTTCCATACACTGCTAACTTCCCCAAGCTGTCCCCACCTCTGTTCTATGTAAATGTGTGCTCTAAATCTTGTCATCTGCAGATCAATGAAGCAACTGACTTACTGAGAATCCCATTCTGCCAGTTGTTAAAGTGTGCAACTGATTTAAAACCGAGAGGTTGATTTTCTGGGGACTACTCAAAGCTCAATGTTAAATATTCCTTGCTAAGTCAGTTGACATTGACTATGACTGTAAGCAATTAATATGAATTTTCTAAATGACAGCCATTTTCTCTTGCTAATTTCCTGTTTCTGGGTTCTTTTCTGTCTCAGAAACAATTTCACATGGGCAGACTATGACAGGTTGCTATTGTGAATCTGCTGCGATGCTTCCAGGTATTCAGAATATTGTTTGCATTGCTAAGTGCTGTGAGGGTTGGGTCGGGGGGGTGGAGTATCAAAGTTAAAGGATTATGCTCTGCTGAAGCTGATTAAATGCTTCCTTCAGTTTGCAGAGTTATGACAAATGAGAACCCCTTACACACAAACCCAAGTCATCCAGGTTGTTTGTTAATGAAACAGATGTCAGGTTGCTCAAACGCCAAGCTGCCTTTCTCTCTTTTAATGTATTTCAAATGGTTGCATTTCTGCCTGAGCAAAAGCTAGGAGCATGCTCCTGCATAACATTTGTCTGTATGGTATGAGAATATTCTTTAGTTGGCTTTTCCAGAACTCAAAAGCAGTTCTTAAATATAAATTAAAGTGTTGGAGAAATTGAATCTCCTTCCTTGCTTCTGGTTTTCAGCTTATTTATAATTACTCCACTGGAAAGGCAATTATAAAGGAGTTCAACAGAGGGTTCATCTGGCCTTAACTGAGTTTTCTTACCTTGAGGATCTAATCTAGCAGATTGTTTAGGCTTCCTACATATTACATAATGGAGTTACTGAATACTTTCAATTGGAAAAGACCTTTAAGCCCAACCATTAACCTAGTGAAACCAAGACTACCAATAGACCAGGTCTAAGCTCCACATCTACATGTCATTCAAAACCCTCAAGGGATTGTGACTCCACCACTTCCTGGACAACCTCTTCAGGGCTTGATAACCTTTTCAAGGAAGACATTTTTCCTGATCATAGAATCAATAAGGTTGGAAAAGACCTCAGAGATCATCAAGTCCAACCTGTTACCCAACACCTCATGACTAACTAAACCATGGCTTCAAGTACCATGTCCAATCCCTTTTGAACACCTCCAGGGACAGTGACTCCACCACCTCCCTGGGCAGCACATTCCAATGGCCAATTACTCTTTCTGGGAAGAACTTTCTCCTGACCTCCAGCCTAAACTTCCCCTGGCACAGTTTCAGACTATGACCTCTTGTTCTGGCACTGGTTGCCTGGGAGAAGAGACCAACCCCCTCCTGGCTACAACCTCCCTTCAGGTAGTTGTAGAAAGCAACAAGGTCTCCCCTGAGCCTCCTCTTCTCCAGGCTAAAGAACCCCAGCTCCCTCAGCCTCTCTAAACTTCCCATGGCACCACCTAAGGCCATTTCCTCCCATCCTATCACTTGTTACTTGGGAGAAGGGACTGACTCCCACTTCACTGCAGCCTCCATCTCTTCCTCCTTCACACTTTGCCAACTGCTCACTTATGGAATGGAATGGAATGGAATGGAATGGAATGGAATGGAATGGAATGGAATAGAATAGAATAGAATAGAATAGAATAGAATAGACCAGACCAGGTTGGAAGAGACCTTCAAGATCATTGCGTCCAACCTATTATCCAACCCTCCTAATCAACTAAACCATGCAACCAAGCACCCTATTAAGTGTCTTCCTGAACACCTCCAAAGATGGTGACTCCACCACCTCCCCAGGCAGCCCGTTCCAATGAGCAATCACTCTCTCTGTATAGAACTTCTTCCTAACCTCCAGCCTAAACCTCCCTTAGTGCAGCTTGAGACTGTGTCTTCTTGTTCTGGTTGCCTGGGAGAAGAGACCAACTTCTGCCTGTCTACAACCTCCCTTAAGGTAGTTGTAGAGAGCAATAAGGTCATCCCTGAGCCTCCTCTTTTCCAGGCTAAGCAACTCCCAGCTCCAGGATGCTTAGGGGACTTGAGCATCTCCCCTGTGAAGAGAGACTGAGAGCCCCGGGGCTGTTTAGTCTGGAGAAAAGACGACTGAGAGGGGGTCCGATCAGTGCCTATAAATATCTGAGGGGTGGGTGTCAAGTGGAGGGGGCCAAGCTCTTTTCAGTGGTGCACAGTAATAAGACAAGGAACAACAGGTACAAGCTTGAGCATAGAAGATTTAATCTCAACATGAGGAGAAACTTCTTTACAGTGAGGGTGAGAGAGCGCTGGAGCAGGCTGCCCAGAGAGGCTGTGGATTTTCCTTCTCTGGACACATTCAAAACCTGCCTGGATGCATTCCTGTGCAGACTACCCTGGGTGATCCTGCTTAGGTAGGGGGGTTGTTTCAGATGGTCTCTGCAGGTCCCTCCCAACCTCCAATGTTCTGTGATTCTGTGCTATTAACATTGGTTTAGTCCCTTGAATTTAAATGCACTTTTAAGGGTGAGACTGATGTCATCATTACTGGTCACTGTAGGTTTGAGTGTGCACATCAGAGCAAGATGACCAAGTTACTATTGTTCTCAGTGGAAAAATCGGATGGACTCAAACATATAGCTGGAATGCCATTTTAAACACTCAGAGTTGTCCTGTCTGGTACTCAGCTGCTGTTCCAGAAAGATGTGGATCTTCTGTATATCTTCCTTCCCCATCAGACCCATGCTATGGGTGTTTTGGATGTTCTAAGGAATCTTTAATTGCTCTAGATGTCTGTGTATAAGCAAACCCCTATGTCCATAGTGTTGACATCTTCAGCTGAGACAGTCTTGACTGTGGCTAAAGCCAATGAAGAAGAATATGGATATCTCACCTACTATATAGCTGTACCTTAACATGAGTTCACTCCCTTTGAGCCCCTATTTTTCTCTTTTGTCTGTAAAGGAAGGATGGGACTCACCAGATGATGCATGGACATCCATATTCTAACATCTAAATATATATTAAATGAGTAATATTTCCCTACTCCTAGAAATGGCATCCATGTCCAAGGAGTAACTCCTTCTTAGAACCTCTGTCAATATTATGGTTGCAGGGCTATTCTCACTGATCTCAACAAGAAGCTGCATAGGAAGAGTGCAGCCACTGGCTCACCCATCCTTGGTCTGTTGGAGTGCTGGATCAGTGCCTGAGTGTCTCTAAATATGACACAATTTCCATCACATGATGGGGGAAAGCTTCTTTTTAAAAAGCAGGGAGAATGGATGTGCCACTCTTATATGACTTCAGAGAATAAAAATGGTAAGTGATAAATAACATGCCTGGGTATAAAATTACCTCCCAAATGTGATGGCTCCTGTGGGCAAACACCGCTGTTACAACAGCAGCGTCAGATGAGCTGATACTGGTGGAGTGGATGCAGACACCTGCGTTGGTGGCTGGGCATTGGAGCCCAAAATAGGTTACAGTATTCCAGGTGTGGTCTCACTAGGGCAGAGACAATATTCACACTGGTGTACTTGTATTTGTTCTGAAAAGGCCACTACAGTTAATCCCATCTCAACGGACGTGGCAGGCTGGGTACCGGATGCGAACACATTGGATGTTACAGGCAGGTATTGTTTAAAGCATACAGGCAAGCCGAATCTCCTTGACTGAACTCGGGATGGATTAGCCAACTTGACATTACCAAAGCCACATCAAATCCTCACAAGAGCTACTGTCATCTATTCACTTACTGTTTAGTTTGTTGCTGCAAAGATGAGGACAGTTCCTACAGGTGTGTTAAGTGGAGTCCATGAGGTTGCCTCTGAAATTTTGAAGTGACATAGACCGGAACAAAATCTTTTGTTCAGACTCATTTCAAAGGAGTCAAGAAACCTTACTCCCTGGAGCTGCAGCTGATACCCAAAAGGAGAAATTCATACCTAGTGTCTATCTAATTTTCAGACAAGTGAGTTCCAATTTACATAAAGCTCTAGGACTAGCTGAGAAATGCTTCTCATTCATTTCCATAACTTATCTGTTATAGAGAGAGATTAACAGTGGCATAGTTCAGTGGCTTCTGAGCACATGTACTAGGAGCAGTGCTAAGCAGTACCTAGTTGCTTCCAAGTGGTAAAAGTCTGTGGTGGGTTGAAATTCCCCCAACATAAACCTCCCTAAAACTACCACAAAGTCTGCCACAGCTGTGGGACGTGTTGTTGGCATTGCAACCCTTACTGGCAGTGCTGCACAGCAAAATACAGAATACAGAATTGACCAGGTTGCAAAAGACCTTTGAGACCATTGAGTCCAACCTGTCACCCAACACCATCTAATCAGCTAAACCATGGCACTAAATGCCTAATCCAGTCTCTTTCAGTGCAGCATGGTTTTTATAGTTCAAGCAATAGCTAGGATCACTGTCAGTGCCATGAGATTCAGATGGCCATTTTCCGAATGTGGCTTTGACCAGCTTGGTTAACTGTCATCTGCTTTACATTCTCTGCTCCAATGCAGCAGATCATGCAGAAATCTTGGTGCTTTTGGAAAACATTGGTGTTATACCTCTGCTCCTCTTTTCACAGAACCACAGAATGTCAGGGGTTGGAAGGGACCTCGAAAGATCATCCAGTCCGACTCCCCTGCCAGAGCAGGATCGCCTACACCAGATCACACAGGAATGCATCCAGAGGGGTTTTGAATATCTCCATAGAAGGAAATCCCACAACCCTCCTGGGCAGCCTGTTCTACTGTTCCATCACCCTCACACTGATTTTTTTTCCCCCCTCATGTTCACACAGAACTTCCAATGCATCAACTTCCACCTGTTGCCCTTTGTCCTGTCATTGGGCATCACTGAGCTGAGTCTGAGTCCATCCTCTTGGCACTCACCCTTTAATCTTCCCAGGCAACCAGCACCCGAACAAGAGGACACAGTCTCAAGCTGCTCCAGGGGAGGTTTAGGCTGGATGTTAGGAAGAAGTTCTGCACAGAAAGAGAGATTGGCCATTGGAATGTGCTGCCCAGGGAGGTGGTGGAGTCACCGTCACTGGAGGTGTTTAGGAAGAGACTGGATGGGGTGCTTGGTGCCATGGTTTAGTTGATTAGATAGTGTTGGATGATAGATTGGATTTGATGATATCACAGATCTCTTCCAACCTATTATATTCTATTTTCTTTTCTTTTCTTTTCTTTTCTTTTTTCTTTTCTTTTCTTTTCTTTCTTCTTTCTTTTCCTTTCTTTCTTCTTTCTTTTCTTTTCTTTCTTCTTTCTTTTCTTTTCTTTCTTCTTTCTTTTCTTTTTTTCTTTTCTATTCTTTTCTTTTCTTTTCTATTCTATTCCTATTCTATTCTGTTCTGTTCTGTTCTCTCATATATAAATGAATGGCAAGAAGCTTAGAGTAGCTGGTCTAAGAGAGTATTCAAGGAGAACAAACAAGCAAGCAAGCAAATTTACTTGGCACAGTTTTCCTTAATTAGATGTATAAGTTAAAATTTAGCATTCTTTGCAGCTTCGTCTTTTCACACTCTGAGAAAATGATGTGATAGGAACACATTTAATTCAAAGGCCAAGAATAAACTACTGAAGGGTGTTTGTCTACTTTGTTGGCTTTACCTGAAGTTGAGTATACCAAGCTGATCTTTTTAATGCCTGTTACTGAGAACTGTGTGCCTATGCTCCTGGGAAGCAGTTGAATTTCTTAGCTCAGTGTGCACAGGTAGTGCAATAATCCCCAGAACAAGGGCTTCAGATTGCTTACGTCTCTCACCAACACTTTATTTCTCTCAATCTATAAAAGCTGCTCAGGTAATCACAGTCCTCCTGAAGGAATTAGATCCCCAAATACAGATAGTTAATATTTTAAAAGGAAGTTGTTCTCATTTGCCTGGTGTACCAAGTGCCTCCTGAGATACGATGATAAACTTTAACCTTTAACTAACTGATTGAATTTTTAGTTAATAAATACTGAGCTAAAGCTGCATTCCTCGGTTCCTTGACAAACAGGTTGCTGATTTCAATTCAGTACTACCCGAGGAACTGCTGTTGAATAAAGAAAACTTCCATACTAGCACAAATTTCCATCGTTATTGGCTAATTAAGGCTTTGTCTACACTGGCAGCTGGGGACTTTAGGCAATCTCATGCCCATATGCACTAACCATTTACATTGTAAATCTTTTGGCTAGGTCTTAAGTGATAGTCTTGCCTGATGCTGCAAAAAATATTGGCATGAGGCTGATCTGACCCCTTCATGCCATGTGCTTTGAAATTATCTGGGCACGCAATCTGTAAGCACTAGGAATCGATCTGCTGCAATCCCACAAGTCCCTGTTGTTTGACTTCTTGCAGTTCCTGCAAATCCTTCCTTTTCTTTTTGACACTCATAACACAGACAACTCCAGAAGAAGGCAAACAGCTTATGATCAATTACTAACAGAGCTGAATTTCATGTGGTATAAGGGAAGCTGTGATTACCTTAGCCCTTAGCTAGGTAATAGGAAAGATCAGATGCAGGGTTTATAGTCCTTGGGAACAGGACACATTTTAGGTTCTCTGTGGGCAGTTCAAAGCTGGTCATGAATATGAAACTAGATTTCCTTTGTACAACGCTTCAAGGCAGCTCATGGAAGAGGCACAGCATTTAGCAGGATAAAATACAATTTACCTCACAATCTCTCCTT
Organism: Colaptes auratus; assembly: GCA_015227895.2. Taxonomy (NCBI): domain Eukaryota; kingdom Metazoa; phylum Chordata; class Aves; order Piciformes; family Picidae; genus Colaptes; species Colaptes auratus. Next base: position 73,149 of record JAAWVA010000066.1, on the reverse strand, counting down.
TATGCACAAAATTTTCCAAGTCTTACTTCTTGCAAAGATTTTTTGTTCATTACATGAGCACCTGAGAACAAACTGAGCCTTTGATTTATGTGTGTGTGCAGTACAAACTGATCAAAACCAGTTTTAAGACTAGTGGTCTTGAAAATGCAAGGAATGCTAGATCGAATAGATTGCACAATCATTACAGTTGGAAAAGACCTCTAAAATAATAGATTCCAATCATAGAATAGAATAGAATAGAATTAAGCAGGTTGCAAAAGACCTTTTGAGATCATCGAGTCCAAGCTATCATCCAACACCATCTAATCAACTAAACCATGGCACCAAGCACCCCATCAAGTCTCTTACTAAACACCTCCAGTGATGGTGACTCCACCACCTCCCTGGGCAGCACATTCCAATGGCCAATCTCTCTTGCTGGGAAGAATTTCTTCCTAACATCCAGCCCAAACCTCCCCTGGTGCAGCTTGAGTCTGTGTCCTCTCATTCTGGTGCTGGTTGCCTGGGAGAAGAGACCAACCCCCACTTGGCTACAACCTCCCTTCAGGGAGTTGTAGACAGCAATAAGGTCTCCCCTGAGCCTCCTCTTCTCCAGGCTAAGCAACCCCAGCTCCCTCAGCCTCTCCTCATAGGGCTTGTTCTCCAAAACCCTCCCCAGCTTCGTTGCTCTTCTCTGGACACATTCCAGCAAGTCAACATCTTTCCTGGGACAGGTTTTCACCAGCAATACTTGAAGCCTTCTAGGGCTGCAAGAAATGTTTCTGGAGACATCTTCTCAAAAGAAAGCACTACAACCCTCTGGGGGTACCTCACATTTCAAGCTCATACCTTCATGTCTGAGGTAGATGAGATCCAGTAACTGGCAAGATGACCACACCTTATGGAATCTTCTCTGAAAAGGAGAAGAACATTTTTTGGAATCCCTGAAGTGCTGCAAGTTTTAATCACCTGGAGAGTTCCTGTAAAATCATCTGACAAAAGAGCTTATAATTATTGCACCAAAGCTCATGACTTTATTGAATGGCTAACAGCAGACCTATGCAAATATAGGAAGGGATGGTCTTAACCTTGCCAGTAAGTGTTGACTGTGGATGCTCATTCTGATATGTTCCAATCAAAAATATCATCTGACTTACCAGAGTTGAAGACAACCTCTGCATTCTGCCGGAATTCACCCCTGTAAGGAAAGTTAAATTACCTGTGGGATACTGGCCAGACAGGTCTGCTTGGGAAGTCTTTCAGCACATCTGCACATGAATCAAACAGCACCAGGATGTTTCATGACAGTTGCCATCCACTCCAAGTTTTACAGCTCTCCAGCTAATGGGTCAGCCTGTATATTTATATCAGTAAATAACACAAGCAGTGATCCTATTTGCTACAACACAAAGCAAAGCCTATTGTTTAAACTGTTAGCACAGGCCATAGCTGGAGCTTAGGCTGAAGACCACATGTTCAACTCTCCCAGGGTAACATTCAGGAGTTACCACAGACCAATGACCAGCCCCAACAGCTTAGGATCCAGCAAATCTACTTGGAATGAAGCAAGTAGCTGACCCAATGATGTGGCCTCAGAGTCAGAAGACAAGCCTGGCAATGTTGCATGACCTGTAGACTCTGTTGTCAGTGTGGATAAAAAAAGCTGCCTCACCTGACAGTGTAGTAAATCTGTGCTCTGTGTATCACAAAGGTGGTGGAGTCAAAATGGTGAGGGAGGTAAGAGGGAGGTTAGGAGAAGTTTCTAGATAAGGGAATAGCTTTGGGTGGCTTGATAAGCCACAGGTTGAATACTACTGCTGCAAACCTTCAGTCACAGGTTGAATACCACTCCAAACCATCAAAAGTTTTGAATAATTGCAGTATCCCTCAAAGGCCACATCTATGCAATTAATTCACTGTGGTGGAAAGGTGAACATAAAATTCAGCATGGAATTACGGTTTGCTGGTAGCTATGAGACAACTATAGACCAGGACAAGTTCCTCGAGCTGTCTTCAAGCGTGACAGCACCAGAACAAAAGGACACAGTCTCAAGCTGTGCCAGGGGAGGTTTAGGCTGGATGTTAGGGAGAAGTTCTTCATAGAAAGAGTGATTGCCCATTGGAATGTGGCCCAGGGGGGTGGTGGAGTCACCTCACTGGAGGTGTTTAGGAAGAAGAGACTGGATGGGGTGCTTGGTGCATGGGTTAGTTGAATAGATGGTGTGGGATGATAGGTTGGACTTGATTTCATAGTTTCATAGTTTCATTCAGGGTTGGAAGGGACCACAAGGATCATCTAGTTCCAACCCCCCTGCCATGGGCAGGGACACCCACACTAGATAGGCTGGTCAGAGCCTCAGCCAGCCTGGTCTTAAACACTTCCAGGGACAGGGGCCTCAACCACCTCCCTGGACAACCCATTCCAGGCTTCACCACTCTTATGGTGAAGAACTTCCTCCTCACATCTAGCC
>JAAWVA010000066.1:0-70689 GCA_015227895.2 Colaptes auratus | reverse complement strand
CCTCTAAGAAGACTATAGAAATTAATGGTGTCAAGATATGAATTCATTTGAGATACTTGTCTTTATTTTCACCTGTTTCAACATTATATCTTAGGCAATATATGATCACATTCAATCTCTTCTTTGTCATGCATGCTGTTCAGAGGAATAAGCAATGTTGAGGTTTTTACTTTGCTGTTTCTGTAGACACCAGTAGCACGCAATATGAACAATGCAGTGAGAATATGAAGTTGGCTCTGCATTAATTTACCTGCTAATGTTACAGTAAATTAGTATGGCAGCCACTGTACCAGAGCTTTTAGGGTCTGTGGAGCCTCATATATATTCTGCCATTTACTTAGGCTCTATCTGTCATTTAAAATCAAACACTCTCTAACGATCATTCCACAATCAGAACACAGTGGCTTTAACCAGAATGACCCCCAGCAACTCCCAAGGGAGTGTTGTATTTATATAGCCCTGATATATAGTCCTGATATTTAATGTCAATTTTTTTATGGATAAATAGAAGTGGATTCAAAGTAGCTTTGCCCTTATTTTTCTTAGGATTAAAAAGAAATGAAGTCTTATATTGTCCTTGAAAAACAAATTCCATCATATAGTATTGATATGAGGGCTGCAGAGCAAACAGCAACAGCCCAGTTCTTGATGCTGGTAGTGATTGACTCAACATTATGGCAGATTTGCAGATCTTTGCTATGCATTGAAGTATAGAACATAGCATTTAGCATGTAAACCCATGGTGCCAGCTGGGAAACATGGCAGCAATCCACAATTCATAAAATGGTTTGAGTTGGAAGGGACTTTAAAGATCATCTAGTTCAAGCCCTATGAGGAGAGGCTGAGGGAGCTGTGGTTGCTTAGCCTGGAGAAGAGGAGGCTCAGGGGAGACCTTATTGCTGTCTACAATGACCTGAAGGGTGGTTGTAGCCAGGAGGGGGTTGGTCTCTTCTCCCAAGCCACCAACACCAGAACAAGAGGGCACAGCCTCAAGCTGCACCAGGGGAAGTTTAGGCTCGAGGTGAGGAGAAAGTTCTTCCCAGAGAGAGTTGTTTGCCATTGGAATGTGCTGCCCAGGGAGGTGGTGGAGTCACCATCCCTGGAGGTGTTCAAGAGGGGATTGGACATGGCACTTGGTGCCATGGTTTAGTCATGAGGTCTGTGGTGACAGGTTGGACTTGATGATCTCTGAGGTCTCTTCCAACCTTGGTGATTCTGTGATTCTGAGGGACACCTCCCTCTAGATCGGATTGCTTAAAGCCTCATGTAACCTGGCCTTGAACACCTCCAAGGATGTGTTGGACTTGATGATCATTGAGTCTTTTCCAACCTTATTGATTCTATCCTATCCTATCCTATCCTATCCTATCCTATCCTATCCTATCCTATCCTATCCTATCCTATCCACGACCTCCCTGGGCAACCTGTTCAGTGTCTCACCACTGTCACTGTAAATAATATCCAGTCTAAATCTGCCCTCCTCAAGCTTCAATCCATTCCCTCTCATCCTATCACAGCATGCTCTTGCAAAAAGTCCCTTCCAGCCTTTCTTGTATGCCACTTTTCTGGTACTGGAAGACTGCTCTAAGGTCTCTCTGGAATCCTTCTTTTCTCAAGGCTGAACAGCCCCAAATCTTGCAGCCTGTCCCCATAGGGGTGGTGCTTCAGCCCTCTGATCATCTTCATGGCCATCCTCTGGGCCTGCTCCAGAAGTTTCATGTCCTTCTCTGTAATACTATGTGTATATGATGGAAGAGGTGGGGTTTGGCTCTGCTGACAGCTTACCATCTAAGGAACTCCATAGTATGACCATTCCCAGTTGGCTTTGAGGAATTCACACGCTCCCGAGTGTAAGCTTCAACAAGTGTTGTTGCAGGCAATTGTTCCATACTGGGCCACAATAATATTTCATGTAGTTTTGCAAATACCAGCTGACAGAAGTTGAAGCACTCACAGCCAGGCACCATCTGAAAAGCTCAGTATGCTGTTAACTTCACAAAGAGCTGCTGCTTAGAAGAGGCTGAGCGGAGAAGTCCCTGAATGGAGGATTGGGTCTGTGCTAACTCAAACCGAGACATATGGCTTTCCAATACTGTATATGTTAATATACATAATCAAGGTGTCTGTATTTCTGTCGCTTAACTTCCTCACTTTTTAGGAGGTGATACAAGACACGGGGATTTATCAGCCATGTCATGCCTGACAACATTGCTGTCTGCTCCCAAATATTACTCCAGTTAACACTGACTGGCTGGTGAAATCAGGGTTTTCCTTGAGCTGGCATTGAATGCACTGAATGGTGATTATACAGCATGCTACCCTTTCAATGCTTATAAATATTATACATGGTTTTACAGAAGTTAGTTTCAATGCTGTGTCAAAATATTTACTTACTTATTGTTGATTTGGGCTTATAATGAGCTGAAGGATCTTGCCTCACTCATCCAAAGTAATTGAAGGCATAATTGACTGCAAGTAATTTCTACCAGCCACCTGTATGAGGGAGCATTTGTTGACATTGCCTTTTTCCTGTAAGCAATTATGGGATTTGTTACTGACAGTATCACACTGAGCTTTATTAAACAACAGCTCCTGAATCCTGCAAAGTTGGAAGTGCTTAATTATAATCCCCATCTACTATGATTATTATTGCAAAAATATCCTACCCAAAAAAATTTAGGCTCCTCGATTGCAGATTTCACAGAATCACAGAACTGTCAGGGTTGGAAGGGATTCCAAGGATCATCCAGTTCCCCCTCCCATGCCATGGGCAGGGACACCTCAGACTAGAGCAGGTTGCTCAGAGCCACATCCAGGACTTAAAAACCTCCAGGGATGAGGCTTCCACCACCTCCCTGGGCAACCTGATCTCACCACCCTCAGGGGGAAGAATTCCTTCTGTATATCCAATCTGAATCTACCCGCTTCTAATTTTGCTCCATTCCCCTAGCCCTGTCACCCCCTGACACCCTAAAAAGTCCCTCCCAGCCTTCTTGTAGTCCCCTTCAGATACTAGAAGTCCACAATAAGGTCTCCTTGGTGCCTTCTCTTCTCCAGACTGAACAGCCCCAACTCCCTCAGTCTGTCTCCATAGGAGAGGAGCTCCAACCCTCTGCTCATCCTTGTGGCCCTTCCTTGGACACGTTCCAGCACGTTCATATCCTTCCTGTAATAGGGACTCCAGAACTGGACATAGTACTCAATTTAATGCTTAATGAAGCAATAGACAAGTTGGGTTTTCCCAGTTTGTGTTTGCCATGGAGATTGTGTGGTTAGGCAGTGAAACATTGTAATTATTGACAACTGAAAGCATTTTTGGTCACCTTTGTAATATCTCTGAATATTGAGGTGTGATAGGTGCTGACAACTTCGTACTGCAGCACTCTCAATACAAAACAAATAAATCATGAGCAGTAGAACTAATGAGGACAGGATTTATCTGGCTGATGAAGACATCTGTATTTCATTGGCTTTGTGTAGGTGTCCAAATCACCTTGCAGTCAACGGAGCTCAGCCAATACAGGGAAATCTACAGCTGTCAGCTGAACCAGTGTTTGAATACCTCCAAGATCATCATCATCATCATCATCATCATCATCATCATCATCATCATCACATCTTTCTCTTGCTAGGGAGAAAATATTTCCATTTTTGTTCTCTCTCTAATCAATAATTCCCATGTCATTTTAGAATACATACTGAGTAGCACTTTGTTACTGTGAAACACAACTTGATTCTGAGTTTCAGAGCTTTTCTCATGTTGCTTCTTGCAGAATGCTGAACAAGCGACTCCTATCCCTAAACGTTTTCTTACTCAGTTCTGAAATGCTGTAAAATAATAAATGGGAGCAGACTACAGGGCTGATAAATTGTTCGTCTGAAGCCTTCTTGCTTCCTGTTTCCAGCACTCTGTTTAGGCTCTTCATGCATATTGAGATAACTTTCTGAATCTTGGGAGAAAAGTGACACCAAACCTCTTTATAAAAACATCCTGTTGTGAATCACAAAGGGCACAAAAACTGAGTCTAATCCACCTGTCTTTAGTGTTGTTCAGAAGCACTGTTCTGCCTGCATTGCAATATTCCATTGTTCTTCATGGCTGTGGATTTGTTTGACAGATTATAATCATTAAGATGATGACACTGGAACAGGTTGCCCGGGGAGGTGGTAGAAGCCTCATCCCTGGAGGATTTTAAGGCAAGGCTGGTTGGGGTTCTGAACAATCTGATCTAGTGTGAGGGGTCCCTGCCCATGCAGGGGGGTTGGAACGAAATGATCCTTGAGGTCCCCTCCAACCCAAACAATTCTATGATTCTAAAATAATTTTGCAGTTTAGGCTGGATGTTAAGAAGAAGTTCTTCACGGAGAGAGAGATTTGCCATTGGAATGGGCTGCCCAGGGAGGTAGTGGAGTGTTTAAAATGAGACTGGATGAAACACTTGTTGCCACGGTTTAGTTGATTAGATGGTGTTGGGTGAACGGTTGGACTTGATGATCTTGAAGGTCTCTTCCAACCTGGTTAATTCTGTGATTCTGTGTCTGTGTCCCTACCCATGGCAGGGGGGTTGAAACTAGATGATCTTTGAGGTCAGTTCCAACCTTGACAATTCTGTGATTAAACTAAAGTCCATACCTTTAAGGCGATGTCCTGAAAGACTCTTTTCATTACCGATATATTTAAGACACTATGTTAAGTCTAGCAAGATTCTCCTAATTTCTTTCTCCTCTGACTTTAAAATATCATAATAAAAATTTTTCAGCACCAAGCCAGCAATATAGAATAGAATAGAATGGAATGGAATGGAATGGAATGGAATGGAATGGAATGGAATGGAATGGAATAGACCAGGTTGGAAGAAACCTTTGAGATCATCACGTCCAACCTATCATCCAACACCACCTAATCAACTAAACCATGCAACCAAGCACCCTAACAAGTGTCCACCTAAACACCTCTCCTGCTGCCCATCAGCTGCAATCATCCTTTTTTGAGAATGATACTAATTAATTTCTAATTAATTTCAGCCAGTGAAAATGAGATCATTATTTCAAACTGATTTAACCATCGTTAAAGCAACATGAAGCATATAAGTACACCCTGAATTAGTAGATTCTAATTCAACACTACCCTCAGCATTCCCTAGAGTCATTATCTGTCCATTATAGCAAATGATATGGAAGATAGGGCATAAGATGCTAGGCATTTTCCATGCAAGCAAAAAACCCCAAACACATGAGTTTGATTACTGAGCAATTAATCACAATTTCCATCAAATGATCTGATCCACTTGTAAAAGGCTTCCCATAATTTTTAAAAGCTCTGATTAACTTTGTAAAGGGAAACTGGTGCTTTGATAAGGTGATAATGAGCTCTCCTTCTAAAAATGGCAATGTATGTGCAGAGAAGGAGTAGTTGTAACTGGCTAGTGGATCATAGTATCATAGTATCAATCAGGGTTGGAAGGGACCACAAGGATCATCTAGTTCCAACCACCCCTGCCATGGGCAGGGACACTCTACCCTAGATCAGGCTGGACAGAGCCTCATCCAGCCTGGGCTTAAACACCCTCCAGGGACAGGGCCTCAACCACCTCCCTGGACAACCCATTCCAGGGCTTCACCACTCTCACAGTGAAGAACTTTCTCCTCATGTCCAGCCTGAATCTCCTCACCTCCAGTCCTATCACTACCTGATAGCCTGAGAAGTCCCTCCCCAGCCTTCTTGTAGGCCCCCTTCAGATACTGGAAGGCCACAATGATGTCACCTCTGGGCCTTCTCTTCTCCAGACTGAATAGCCCCAACTCCTTCAGTCTGTCCTCATAGGAGAGGTGCTCCAGCCCTCTGATCATCCTCGTGGCCCTTCTCTGGACACCTTCCAGCACATCCATATCCCTTTTGTAATAGGGGCTCCAGAACTGGATGCAGTACTCCAGGTGGGGTCTCACCAGAGCTGAGTAGAGGGGGAGAATCACCTCCCTTGACCTGCTGGCCACACTTCTCCTGATGCAGCCCAGGATCTGATTGGTTTTCTGGGCTGTAAGTGCACACTGAGAGCTCCTGTTGAGCTTCTCCTCTCCCCCAGCACCCCCAAGTCTCTCTCCTCTGGGGTGCTCCCCAGCCAGTCACTGCCCAGCCTGGATTTGTGCCTGGGGTTGCCTCGACCCATATGCAGGACCCTGCCCTTGGTCTTGTTGAAGCTCATGAGGTTGGCTTGTGCCCACCTCTCCAGCCTGTCCAGGTCCATCTGGATGGCATCCCTTCCCTCCAGCGTGTCTGCTGCACCACACAGCTTGGTGTCATCAGCAAACTTGCTGAGGGTGCACTCAGTGCCACTGTCCATGTCACCCACAAAGATGTTGAACAAGACAGGTCCCAGGACTGATCCCTGAGGGACTCCGCTTGTCACTGGCCTCCACTGGGACATGGACCCATTGACAGCCACTCTTTGGGTGCGGCCCATCAAGCCAGTTCTTTATCCATCTGGTGGTCCACCCATCAAACCTGTGTGTCACCAGCTTGGAGACCAGGATGTGGTGCAGGACAGTGTCAAAGGCTTTGCTCAAGTCTAGGTAAACGACATCAGTTGCTCACCCCTCATCTATTAATGCTGTCACCTGTTCACAGAAGGCCACCAGGTTTGTCAGGCAGGATTTGCCCTTGGCAAAGCCATGCTGACTGCTCCCAATCACCTCTTCACTACTCTTCTGAGTCAGCAGAGCAGAGAATTACAATGTGTTTAGTCTGCTGTGGATTCTCATCTCTGATTCTTCTCTCAGTGCTTAGGAGTGAAATTGGATATACAAAAGCCAAACTGGGTGTACAAAGTCTTCGGATAAATAAATATAAATAATAATTAAACTCTAAATTTGAATAATTAAACTCTGATTTTAATAATTAAACTCCAATTTTTTTTAAGCAATTACTAAAGTAGAACATACAGGAAATAAAACACAGGAAAGAAAATAATGTGCAAAGAATCAGGCTAGATGTGAGGAGGAAGTTCTTCACCATGAGAGTGGTGAAGCCCTGGAATGGGTTATCCAGGGAGGTGGTTGAGGCCCCATCCCTGGAAGGGTTTAAGCCCAGGCTGGATGAGGCTCTGGCCAGCCTGATCTAGTGTAGAGTGTCCCTGCCCATGGCAGGGGAGTTGGAACTAGATGATCCTTGTGGTCCCTTCCAACCCTGACTGAAACTATGAAACTATGAAAATCCTGTCTGTCAAATGAAGAGGCAGTTGCAAAGAACTAATAGTATCTACCTTCAGAAATGTTGATAGGAAGATCTATAAAAGAAAATGATATTTTTATAATATCCACCAGAAAAAATTACTTTTTACTTTCCATAGACTCATAGAATACATTGGGTGGAAGATCATCTACTTCCAACCCTACTCCATAGACAGGGACACTTTCCACACTAGACCAGGTTGCTCAAGGCCTCATCCAGCCTGGCCTTGAACACCTCCAGGGAGGGGGCATCCACAACCTCCCTGGCCAACCTGATCCAGAGTCTTACAGCCCCACTGTAAAGAGTTTCTTCCTAATATTCAGTCTAAAGCTCCCCTCCTCAAGTTTCACTCCACTCCCTATGCATCCCTGTTGCTGCAAGCCCTTGTGAAAACTCCCTTCCTGGCTTTCTTGTAGGCCCCCTTCAGGTCATTCATGCTGGAGGACGACATGAACTGAAATCTGAAAGCACCCACTGCTTCTTTTGCCCACAATAGGGAGCATTCTAAAAGGATTTTCACTTCATTGCTCTCCAGAATTGGAGGAACTGTATCTTTGGGGTTAACTTCACTAGTCTACTTTACAAGAAAAGAAGTTGATGAATCACAGAATCATTGAATTGTTAGGGCTGGAAGGGACCTCAAGGATCCCTTGCCAGGGAAGACTGAGGTAAAGAAGTCATTGAGGACCTCAGCCTTCTCTTTAGTGACATTTTAAAGAGTAGTTTTGTAATCTTTTGTTTCAAACATTACCTTTGTCACAAAAATGTAACCAGAAAAGTTGACCCAAAAACCCAAACCACCCAAAACATATTTTCAAGAGCATTATTGAAAAGGTCCTTCTTTCCTTTCAGGTTGGCTCTCCTCCTTAATTACCTTGATGTGGAAATGAATTCCTTTCCAAACAGGGACAGCTCACTGCAAAATTATGTGCAGGGAAAAAGACACACCCCCCCCCCTGTGTCAAGAAACCTTTTCCTGATGTAGGAAACTTCCAGATGAACAAGTACCACGATCCAGAATCTTCATTTGTCCTTTTCTATTCCCCATATCTAGCAATGAGGGAAAATCACTTTAAAAAATCACAATGTGGCTATAGTTTACAATGCCACTCTTTCTGAAAAGCAAGGAAATCAAGTTTAAAAGAAGATATCATCAGTTTCAATGATGTGGTGCTCCTATGACCTAGGAATACTTACAAAGCAGTGACTCAATCACGCAATGCAGTCACTGAAGGGGAAAAGGAACATCAAATGTCCTGGCTGACGTCTTTCTTGTTTGGATGAATGAAATGCAAAAACATTGACTCAAAGGAAGACTTCTGGAGTCATATAGCCCAACCTTCTGTTAACTGTGGAGTTGAACAGGAGATTTTTTCTCAATGAGAAACATGATTCTGACCCAGCTTACAGAGTTCTTGATTTTAATAAGGGAAGCCCTGTGAGGAAAGGCTGAGGAAGCTGGGGTTGCTTAGCCTGGAGAAGAGGAGGTTCAGGGGAGACCTTCTTGCTCTCTACAACTACCTGAAGGGAGGTTGTAGCCGGGTGGGGGTTGGTCTCTTCTCCCAGGCAAGCAGCACCAGAACAAGAGGACACAGTCTCAAGCTGTGCCAGGGGAGGTTTAGGCTGGATATTAGGAAGACATTCTTCATAGAGAGAGAGAGATTGGCCATTGGAATGTGCTGCCCAGGGAGGTGGTGGAGTCACCATCACTGAAGGTGTTTAGGAGGAGACTGGAAGGAGTGCTTGGTGCCATGGTTTAGTTGATTAGATGGTGTTGGATGATGGGCTGGAAGCGATGATCTTGAAGGTCTCTTCCAACCTGGTCTGGTCTGGTTTATTCTATTCTATTCTATTCTATTCTATTCTATTCTATTCTATTCTATTCTATTCTATTCCATTCCATTCCATTCCATTCCATTCCATTCCATTCCATTCCATTCTATTTATAAGACATGAATAAGGAATGAGTCCTGTTTTAAAAGCACTTTATTTAGTAAGATAATGATATTACATTTCTACTATTTATACAGAGATGCCATCAATGTATATCTGATAATTAGATGGTATCTTGACATCTGAAGGTGTCAATATTTTACACACCAAACTATATGATGGAAGTCAAGATGTGAGAACCAGATCATAGAATCACAGAATTGTCAGGGGTGGAAGGGACCCCAAGGATCATCCAGTTCCAACCCCCCTGCCATGGGCAGGGACACCTCACACTACAGCAGGTTGCTCAATAATCAAATGAAACTTGTGTGTTGAGATAAACCCAGCTGAATAACTGAAATTAAATAATAATAATAAAAAAAGAATTATAACTAAGAAAAATAATAATTAAAAGGGGGATCATAGAATTGTCAGGGCTGGAAGGGACCTCAACCCCCCTGCCATGGGCAGGGACACCTCACACTACATCAGATTGCTCAGGGACACATCCAGCCTGGCCTTAAAAACCGCCAGGGATGAAGCTTCCACCACCTCCCTGGGCAACCTGTGCCAGTGTCTCACCACCCTCATCAGCAACAGAAGCTCCTGGATGCAGCTGGTAGTGTTCTTCTCCTCTATTACACTTCAATGGTTGGAAAGGACCTCAAGGATCAGCCAGTTCCAACCCCCTGCCATGGGCAGGGACACCTCACACTACATCAGATTGCTCAGAGACACATCCAGCCTGGCCTTAAAAGACTCCAGGGATGAGGCTTCCACCACCTCCCTGGGCAACCTGTGCCAGTGTCTCACCACTCTCATCAGCAACAGAAGCTCCTGGACGCAGCTGGTAGTGTTCTTCTCCTCTATTACACTTCAGTGGTTAAAATACATATTAAAAAATATGTAGAAGGAAAGGTCTGAGCTGCTTTTCTACCTAAATGGCAGTTCCAGTGTTTGGGTTTCTTTCAGAGCACAAACAACTTTCTGGGTTTGGCTTCTGGTTTTGGCTCCTGGTTTCATTTCAATCCCTGTGGCCTGTTAGGAACCTGTCCCTTTGTTCCTTGTTGAGTTCCTGACTGAAGTTAAAGGGATTCAACAGTGCAGTGAGGATGAATAAATGAATATCAACAATGTGCTTGACAGAGTGGTGATGGATGATAGGAAAGAAAATGAATTATAGTTCATTAACCAGGGTTTCTCATTTCATTGTAAAGTTTGGTTAATCTTTAACAAACTTCTCTCTGGAAAAGGTGTTCTGTTTATACTATTTTATCTCCACATAGTCATATTATACCATGGCACAGAATCTCAGGATCACAGAGTCACAGAGTCACAGAATGCTTGGGTTTGTAAAGGGCTCCAAAGATCATCTAGTTCAAAATCCCTGCCAGAGCAGGATCACCTAGGGTAGGTCACACAGGAATGCATCCAGGCAGGTTTTGAATGGCTCCAGGAAAGGAAACTTATATATGGTGCTAGTCTCTTTTCAGTGGTACCCTGTGATAGGACAAGTGGCATCAGACACAGGGGCAGAGGAAGTTCTACCTGAACATGAGGAGAAACTTCTTTAGAGAATGGTCAAGAAAGGCTCACTGAGGACTTAAAAGCATTCCAAGAACGAAGAAGTTGCTCTGAGCAACCTGATCTAGTTAAAGACGTCCTTGCTCACTTCACAGGGGTTGGACTAGATGACCTTTAAAGGTCCTTTCCAACCCAAAACATCCTGACATTTGATGGTAAGTCGAATAAGTGAGGGAGCTTTTGGCTATGCTTAATCAAACCTCTTCACAGAACAACAAAATCACAGAATCACAGAACACTCCAGGTCAAAAGGGACCTCCAAAGGTCATCTAGTTTGACCTCCCCACAGCCTGCAGGGACATCCCCAACTAGATCAGGCTGCCCAGGGCCTTGTCGAGTCTTACCTTGAATATCTCCAGGGAAGGAGCCTCAACCAACCTCCCTGGGCAACCTGTTCCAGTGTTCCACCAAAATAAGGCAGAACTATAAACACAGCAGAGATGTGAAGACAGGATTCCTGACAGCCTCCACTTGTCACTAGCTACATACTGTAGTTACTGCTTACAGCCATTTCAATTGGCTTTCAGTTTTAATTCAGCCATTGTTCAGAAAAGAGCTACTGCTGCCTGGCTGCAGTACCACTGCAAAACAAGCATTTCCCTAGAGCACAATTCTTTTCCCTGTCTTCCTCTGTCCAGCTGGAAGAAAAACCTCTGGAAGACAGAAAACTGGAGGGGAACTAGATGACCCCTGGGGTCCCTGACAATTCTGTGGAAACAGAAGGTTTTTGCTAAAGTAGACTGAGAAAACTGTGATTTTTCCCAGGTCTGAAGTGAAGAGTTCAGATTTCCTGAACATTTACCAGGCAGAGGAGAAGCTTCACTGACATGCATACCCTGAGACCAACCACAAACTGAGATCAGTCCCTATTTTTTTTTTTCAGTGAAGTGAAGATGCAAGTCCACATGCAATGATCTGGGTTTTGTTACAGAGGGAAATGTCAAACAGCTGCAGAAGCCATTTTAAGTTAATTCTTTTACCACTCAATACCTAATTAGAAAGAAAAGACAAAGTCTTCAATCAGTATGAGCCTGTACCATGTAAGCTATATCATGCACCCCACTGTGCAGGCAGGCATACAAATACAGATGTTCATGTACGCTCTTATTCAATACAGATAGTATGCCTGCAACTGTTAGTGATTTCTTTAAGGCTGTTTGGCATCTTAAATCTTTCCCTGTGCCTTGTAGCAGAGCTGATTCAAGATGTCTTAGGCAAAATTGCATATTGTGACTGTGACAGAAGAAGTGTGAAGGTTTTTTATGGAAATAGATATGAGTCACAAGAACCATCAGTGGGGTTCTGGAAAACGAAGATGTGGGTTTGCAGGAAGCTCAGAGGATGTGGAAGGAGGGCCTTGGGATGAGACCAGGAAGGGTTGACAAAGATTTCAAGAGCAGTGAACCATTTAAGGAAGTTATTCCTAGGAGAAAAACTGCTTTTCCCCATTTCTTACCGTCCATTAACCTCCCCTTGGCAGCAGATCAGACTGTGTCTCATTTGCCCCCAAAACCACCTCTTTCTCACACATTCCCTTAAAGAATTGTAGAATAATAGAATGGTTTGGCTGGAATGGGCCTTGAAATATCATCTAACATCAATTTGCCAGCCATGGGCCAGGGAACCTTTCACTAGATGAAGTTTCCAAAGCCCCATTCAATCTGACACTGAATGCTTCCAGTGATGGGGACTTCTCTGGGCAAGCTGTTCCAGGTCTCACCATACTCACTGGAAAAATGACCTATTTAATATTTAATCCAATTCCACTCTTTTTCAGTTTAAAACCACTGCTCCCTGTCCTGTCACTACAGGCCCTGGTAAAAAAATCTCTCTCTACCTTTCTTATGGAAGATCCCATGCAAAAGGACCTCTGGACCCACTCTAACAGGTCCTTGTCCTTTCTGTACTTAGGGACTTGGGTTAGGATGCAGCACTCTAAGGTAGAGTCCCATGGTATCTGGTCTCACCTCCCTCAACCTCTTGGGCACCCTTCTTGTTATGCAGGCCAGTAGAAAATTGGCCATGATGGAATTCCTGGAACTCTTGGGCTCCCATTGTTCCACTGAAGAATGGAAGGCCTCTGTCTGGTCCTGCTTTTGGGCAATGGAATTCTGGAGAAGGTTCTAGGTAGAGCCTGGAAAAGCCTTGGGAAACTGGGCTGGGAACAGAAGGTGGCATAGGAAAGTCAAAGGCAGGGCTGGGAGGGACTCTTCCCCCTTCTACATTACCATCCACCACTCAGAAGACGACTTATCTGGGTGGCACAAATAATGAAGATCTTTGTTATGAGCTGTGCAGGTGGGGGGCAGAGGCCAGATGGGGGAGCTTGCTCAATAACCAGGCTTTGTGGCCCCTAGTATAGGAAAGGTAGCCCAACCATTTCTTTGTTCCAGCAGCCCATTTTCCAATGTAAATCCAGCTGTTAATGGCACTTTTCAAGAATTCTGATAGGTTAAGGCACAAGCCATAGAAATGTGTCTGCAGTCACTTGGTCTACTGTGACGCAGCAGAAAAGGAAGAAGACATTTGATTTGCAGTTCAGACTCGATGTTTTTCTTCCTAATCTCTACACTTAGGCAGTTCAGGAGGCTGAAAACCTGCATAGGCCTGATGAACTTGAAAATCTGCTCCAGTTAGGCTGTTATTCACTGGGATTTGATCAATTGCATAATGAGAAAAAAAATATGCTGTGTAATGCCATTGTCTTCAGGGTCACATCCTGGAACTGAGGGCAAATATTGCTGCAGGCTCCTGGTATGAGCTGGTGAAATAGGTGAGCTCAGCCCTGTAACTGTCCTCTGAGGTGAACCTCACCAACAATAAAAATCTGGGCAAAGGGGAAAAATGGTTGTGTTAGATTTTTTTTTCCCATTGCACCCCAAATTGTAAGATGCAGAAGACTTAAAACACAGAACAACAGGAGATAAGTAAAGCCCAGAAGGTCACTCCTGTAGCTCAGCCCAAGTTAAAAGCAGCAAAAAAAAAAGTCAACACTGGAATTATTTCATGTCTGATTCTTTTAGACAGAGGAATGTAAGCTCCTGTTTCAGTAAGCCACATGTCAAAAGATTCATGTGCCCAGCTTTACATCATGAAGATCTGGGTGTGTAACCAGACACCTGGACAATGTGATAGTGGCTTCCACCAGCCCGTTGGCTTTCACAAAGCCACATTACTCAGCAGTTGCTCAGTCAGCACAAAGCCATGGCTGGTTATGTGATGTCTTCAGCATTCAGTGCTGCTCAGGGACACTCTGCAGATCACTCAGGAGCCATAGGATGACAAATCAAACAGCTGATGGATTTCTTTTAGAAGAGGTCACCAAAGATCTGTGGTAAAGGCCACAGTTCAAACTCCATCATTTGATTTTTCTTCTGTTTCCAAACTACCAGGCAGAACTAGAAGTTGTAGCTGGCCAAAACAGCTGGCCCTACCTTAGACAGTTTCAAGGCCCAGCTTGGCAGGGTGCTGGGCCATGCCATTTAAACCATATTCTTCCCCTGAAAGGTTGGACTAGATAATCCTTGAGGTCCCTTCCAACCTGGTATTCTATGAATCTATGACGTCTTTGAGCCTCAGTCCACATTCCTGTCTGACCATGCTGCTTTGTTCACTGAAAACAGGAACACAGCTATGTGACATAGGAAACTGAAGTTGTGGAAGCAGAATTGAAGTTAACAGCTTAAATAACAAACTCAAACAAAGGCAGAAGATCCAGTGTAGAATGCCCTATTCATTGCTGTCTAGTTCATTTCTTATTTGAACAAGGTTTGGATTCAAACTCTGCCAAAAGTTGTCAGTGAAGACTCATTTGTGTCTTCATAAAAAGGGCAGAGGTTCAGATCTCTGATAGACAGACACCCTGGACAGACAGCTTGAAAATAAAACATGAGGTTTTACAACTCATCCTTGGGGACACTATAATTAATGCCCAAGAAAGTCCTGAGATGTACTCATTCTTGGTTATCCGTTGCTCAAGGAATTGCTGGGCTAAGCGCAACGGTGTGGAACAAGAAAATGCATACACAAAGTGTACACACATGTTGGTTTCTGCCACACCATTGTGCTTAATCCTCCCTTCACTAAGCCACACTGGAAAAATAAATTGGCATAAAATGAAATATATTCTGAAAAGAAGTAGGAAGTTCCTCCTGACTGACAGCAGCTTGTGATGCCAGGGCTTGTTCTATATTCATACTTACAAAATGCAGATTATATTTCTCTTGTGCTGGCAAGCCAATAACTAAGCTTCACTGCTTTTGGCATCCACTAGATTTTTGTCATACCTCCCTAATATGCCTTAAGGGTACTTGTTGATACCAGGAATTGAAACAAAGCTTATGCTTTTGGTTGCCAAGTCACTTCAGCCAGATGGAAACATAAATCTGGAGCCAGAAAATATTATTACTGTTATTTGAATTTGGAATGTACAATGGTGGCTTTGTCTTTACCATGCAAATGTTTCTTCTCAGCATGGAAAAGTCTAATATAAGAAAAGATGTAGCTTTTTTAAGGCTTCCTTTATTTGCTGCCCTAACGAATTGGCTTGAATATGTTATGAGGCCTATAACCTGGTTCCAGTGAATAAATGTACCGTGTTCCTTCATATTTACTTCCTCTTCAGCTGAGAAAGGAATAACAATGAGTAATGGTTGCAAGCAATGGTTGCCAGGAGAGCACTGCACATGTATGTAACAGAGAAGGTTGAAAGTTCATCTTGGTGCCTTCAAGACTTGATGTCTATATGGAAGATCTATTCTCATGCAGCTGGAGGGAATTTAGGAGCATGCAGTTGTATCTAGACAGGATATTAGTGCTGTATTGTATAAAAGATGCTAGGAGTCTTAACAGCTCAGTTGGCTTCATAAATCTTCATATATAAAATTATAGAGTTAATAACAAAAGCCCTAATTGGTTGGGATTGTGCTCAGAACACCTTTAAATACAGTACATGTTGTACTTCTTTAATCATAGTGGTTTTCTTCTTAATTTCACTGGGAAGATTTAGTGAAAGGACAGAGGTGAGATGAATTACAGTGCAAAGAATCACTGCATCACCAAGCTTCTTCAGTTAAAAGGAGGTGTTTTCCTGTGTGAAATACAACAGATACTGAGGTACTCTTCTGAGCATCAACACCTTTTTCAGTATTTACTCCTGAGACTGGAAATGAAAATGATCTTCAAAGATAAGAACTAAATTAATCAGTGTGTATTACCTAAGGGAACTCACCTGGATTCAGCAGGGATCTACTCGAGAGAGTCCAACGGAGAGCTACCAGGATGATTGAGGGACTGGAGCACTGCCCTATGAGGAGAGGCTGAGAGACCTGGGGATTTTTAGTCTGGAGGAGAGTGAGAGGGGATTTAATAAGTGTTTATAAATATCTGAGGGCTGGGTGTCAAGAGGGAGGGGACAGGCTCTGCTCAGTTGCACCCTGTGATAGGACAAGGGTATATAAATTACAGCACAGGAGGTTCCACGTCAACATGAGGGGGAACTTCTTCACTGTGAGGGTCACAGAGCACTGGAACAAGCTCCCCAGGGAGGTTGTGGAGTTTCCCTCTCTGGAGACTTTCAAGGCCAATCTGAATGTATTCCTGTGTGACCTGTGCTAGATTCTGTGGTCCTGCTCTGGCAGGAGATTTGGACTCGATGATCTCTGGAGGTCCCTTCCAACCCCTGACATCCTGTGATCCTGTGATGTCCCTTCCAATCCGAACCATGAAAACCTAGGAGAGAACGTGAGAGTAGATCAGAAATGTCATCCATTTACATATCACTTACCTCATACCAAATGACAGCAGCCAGAGTATTTTCTTTATGCAGGTGCAGCTGAGGGGGTGGCTGTGTTGCTCAGGACACATGGGCTCGGTGGCTTTAGTGAAGTGCTGGATGCCCAGAACCGCCTGACTTACAGGCCAGCTTTCTCACCAGGCTGCCCAAACACCTGCATCCCACCGGCTCGTGTCCGAGCCAGGAGCCAGATGGTCTGGGAGTCTGAAAACAGAGGGACTAACAATTCCAGGGCAATCTGCATACATGCAGCCTTTCCAGGGCTGATCTGGAGCTGCGAGTCTTCCAGCCTGTGCAGCCCTGATGGAGCCTGGCCAGTGGCACTGTTAAAAGGCACTGCTGTTACAGACCAGATTGTCCCTTACTGTCAGCAGCTGTCAGGTTACCTAGAGAGTGTACTTTGCTTTGGGATCACAACTGTACCAATACTGCTGAAAAACAATAAAATGAGGCAATGTAGAATGTGCTGTTTTTACACATAGATTTGTGTTTCTGGTGGTCTTTCTTCATGCAGGATGTTTCCCTTCTGCAAAAAAAATAAATCCCTCTTCCCCAAACCTGGAGTTACTGAGGAATGAAAAAAAAAAAACCCCAACCAACCCAGTTTATGAGTAGTGCAGGTTTTAAAAGAGATTAAAAGCACCATCTAGTGGCACCAGGGCGAGGTTACAGGGAACCGAGAAATTCTGGCTAGTTTGCAGTAGAGAAACAGAGGCACAGCCCCTAGGGCTGCCTCGGCCTTTCTTTGGTGTCTCTTTCCATGACGCCTTGCCAAAAGGTGTTTGTTGCATGACAGACAAGGCTGCAGGCTGCACACAGTGAACCCTGCTTTGTCATAGGTTCAGCATCCCACTGTCCCCCATGCCGCTCAGAATCACAGAAACATTCAGGCTGGAAAGACCCTCAGGATCACCAAGCCCAACAAATAACCCTAGTCTGCAAAGTTCACCCCTAAACCATATCCCCAAGCACCACATCCAAACCACCTTTAAACACACACAGGGTTGGTGACTCAACCGCGTCCCTGGTCAGCACATTCCAATACCTGACAACTCTTGCTGTGAAAAACTTCTTCCTAATGTCCAGTCTAAACCTACCCAATAGTAGTTTGAGGCCATTCCTTCTTGTTCTGTCACTAACCACCTGTGAGAAGAGACCAGCACCAGCCTCTCCACAACTATTGCCCATTCCCAAGCAAGACTCTGGCAGTTTTATTTTGTTGTCCAAGAAACTGCTGACAAATTCTTCAGAGTAGAATTCAGATACTGCAGGGAATTCCACAGAAGAGAATCACAGAATCAGTTAGGTTGGAAAAGACCTTTAAGATCACTGAGTCTAGGTGTTGACCCATCACTGCAAAGTCCACCATTATACCATGTCACGAAGCACCCCATCTACATGGCTTTTAAGTACCTCCTGGGATGGTGACTTCTCCACTTCCCTGAGAAAACTATTCCAATGCTTCTTTCAGTAAAAAAAAATTGTCTTAATGTCCTATTTAAACTTCCCCTGGTACAACTTGAGGCTGTTTCTATTGCTTGTTCCTTGGGAGACTAACCACCCCCTAACAATGATCTCCTCTCACGTAGTTGTAGAGAATGTGAAGGTGACCCCTGAGCGCCCTTGTCTCCAGGATAAAGAATTTCAGTTCCCTCAGCCAATTGCCAGAAGACTTGTGCTCTAGATTCTTCACCAGCTTGACAGCAGGGGTTTCAAGCCAAAGGAAGTATTCAACTCGATTCCAATTTCACTCCCACCCAAGACTTCAGTCATTTCTGTTTGACTTCAGAATGGGAGATGTTGTCATTGGTAGCAAGACTTATCTCTGGGCATAGCAGTCAGTTTTGGTCTGCACCTTTCCCTCAGCTGGTATCCTGATTGACCAAACTCCATCACTCTTGCCCCAATAGACATATGTGTTCCCTGCTGGAGACTCACTTTCCAGAAATGTGTGTCCCCTGTCAGGAGCTGCCGTGTATGATGTCCCCTTTGTTTAAGATACAATGGTGCAAAAACAATCCTAAAGCCCTAAAACACTAAGAGATTAACTCACTGAAGCACAGAATCTGTCTGGGTTGGAAGAGACCTACCTGCAAGATCATCCAGTCCAACCTTCAACCCAGCACTAGGTGGGTGTGGAAATTGCCAGTGCAGCCCTGACAAGACAAAAACCTGCCCTGGGCAAGTCTTTGCCCTTCACGGGTGGGGCCCCTCGGAACTAAACTGCTGGGGAGTAAACTAATGAGTTGTGTGCCTAAAATTTAAGGACTGAACCAGAAACTGCCCAAGGATAGATGATGCATTGCAGGAGATCTGAGGACCTTCAAATATGACACTCCAGCTGCGTATAAAGACAAGAGACCATTCTGCCAGTGGCTGGAACCGGTACAGGTAATAAACCTTTCCAAAAGGGTCATATTGTCATGCAGAGGAGCAGAGTGCTCTGGGAGCATATGGTGAAGGGGAAGGGAGAGGAAGACAGAAACTAGAGCTCAGAGCTTAAACACCTGAGTTTATGCATGCTGCTTATTGTGCTTGAAGATATGTATATTAACATTTCTTGTTCCTGTTATGCAAGGACCCTCATCTGCATCAATGGTCTGGATGAGGGAATTGAGTGTACCCTCAGTAAGTTTGCATCTGACACTAAATTGGGTGGGAATGTTGATCTGCTTGAGGCTAGGAAGACTCTGCAAAGAGATGATAGGCTGGACGATGAGCCACGGTGAATTATATGAGGTTTAACTTGGGTCACAAAAATCCCAGGCAATGCTACAGGCTTGGGGTGGAGTGGCTGTAAAGTTGACTGGCAGAAAAGAACCTGGAGATGCTGGCTGACAGCTG
This sequence comes from Colaptes auratus, assembly GCA_015227895.2. Classification (NCBI taxonomy): domain Eukaryota; kingdom Metazoa; phylum Chordata; class Aves; order Piciformes; family Picidae; genus Colaptes; species Colaptes auratus. Next base: position 51,307 of record JAAWVA010000066.1, on the reverse strand, counting down.
TCTGAACATGAGCCAGCACTCTGCTCAGGAGGCCAAGAAGGCCAGCAGCATCTTGGACTGTGTCAGGAATAGTGTGGCCGCAGGAGTATGGAAGTGATCATGCCTCTGTATTTGACACTAGTGAGGCTGTACCTCTAATACTGTGCTCAGTTTGGGGTTCCTCACTACAAGAAAGACATTGAGGTGTTGGAGTGTGTCCAGAGAAGGACAACAAAGCTGCTGAAGGGTCTAGGGAAAATGCCTTATGAGGAGTGGCTGAGGGAATTTGGGTCTGGAGAAAAGGAAGCTGAGGGGAGACCTCATTGCTCTCTACAACTACCTGAAAGGTACCAAGGGATAGAATGAGAGGAAATGGCTTGAAATTGTATCAGAGGAGGTTTAGCTTGAATATCAGGAGACTCTCTGTCCTTTATTTGATGCAAGGGGGAACACAGTAGTCAAGGATGATGAAAAGGATGAGGTACTCAATGCCTTCTTTGCCTCAGTCAGTAGTGGTAAGACCAGTTGTTCGCTGGATATCCAGCCCTCTGAGCTGGAAGATAGGGACAGGGAGCAGAACAAAGCCCCCATAATCCAAGAGGAGATGGTTAGCAATCTACTACACCACTTAGACTTACACAGAGGAATCAACAAGGATACTGCTGCCCCCTTAAGCCTAGCTTAGCCATGAATGTTGGTTCATGCTATTTGATTGCCATGGCAGTCAGGGCCCTCGTGAAGATGGGATTTGAAATTGTGATAAGGAAATATTTTAGCTATGCAAACAGTTCTTCTTCTTGTACAAAGTGTAGGGAAAGACCTTACTTGCCTGCTAAATGCAAAAGAAATATTAAGACTTGCCCTAAATAGAAACCTTCCCAAACTAATAATGATCTGCCCATGTCGCTGTCAATTAGCGCAGCACTTACATGACAGTTTTGACAGATGAGGTTAATTAAACAACTGGATATAGAATTCTGAAAGGTTGCATTGCCCTGATCTGCATCAAAGTCTCCCTTCCTTTTTCTGCAATACTCTAGGTCTGGTAGGTAAGTTCTGTTTAATTAAAGATATATTTCAGCTTGCTCAATCTGAGCAGCGGTTTCAAAGTCATGGGAAAAAAGCAGGCAAGGTGTCCTTCAAGGCAGCGAGTTTTGCCGGCTCTTTGATGATACCAAGTTGGCCAAATGGCATCTCTTGAGTTTCTTGTAGCTCTTCCGGGGTGAAAAAGCAGCTCTTGGAGCATAAACAACAACATCAGTAACAATAATTAATGATCATAGTCTCCAAGCTCAGCTGGAAGTGTGAACTGGGGGCTCACACGGCGGCAAAATGTGTGTGAAGCAGCAGCTCCCGCCTTCTGCTGAGTTACAGCATTGGCTTGAGCCAGGGAATAAAAAGAGGTTGAAGGCATAAGGGTGGGGTGCTTATAGAGGAGGAAGGGAAGGGAGATGAGAAAGCATTTTGGTGGCAGGAGTGGAAAGGCAGTCCAAAGTCAGTAAGGTCAGTAATGTTTTCGCTACAATATATTTTGCTGGCTTTTCCTCTGGGAAAGATTGGTTCTGGTTGGGCTCAGCCATGCAGGAAAGCAGTGCCCTTGATCCTAAACCTGCTAATATAATTCCAGATAGGGTGAAAAAAAAATGTAAATTCTTTAAGCAGGAAAACCTGTTCTGAATCTGTGTTTATCTTTAGGCTGTTCAAGTTGCTGGCAGCTAAAGACATGACTAATTGGAAAGGTACACACATGCTTAGAAGCATACCCAGCTTTAAGAATTTGCTTTCATTCCCCCCCCCCCCTGAATCCAGATTCTTTGGTTTCTTTACTAATATTGTTGCAAGATCCCATGTGTGTATAGCTTCACAAAGCAAAGGTGTACTAGCACAATGATCTGAAGGTCTTCCAACCTGGTCTGGTCTGGTCTGGTCTGGTCTGGTCTGGTCTGGTCTATTCTATTCTATTCTATTCTATTCTATTCTATTCTATTCTATTCTATCTATTCTATTCTATTCTATTCCATCCTATCCCATCCTATTCTATTTCTATTCTATTCTATTCTATTCTATTCTATTCTATTCTATTCTATTCCATCCCATCCTATTCTATCCCATCCCACCCCACCCCACCCCACCCCATTCCCATTCCCCCATTCTATTCTATTCTATTCTATTCTATGCTATTCTATCTATGCTATTCTATTCCTATTATCTATCTATCCTATCCTATCCTATCCTAACCTATCCCTAAATAGCCAGGTAAATCAGAACAAAATATGCAGAGCATCATCTCCTGCTGACTTCATCAGTGTAATTTTATTGCCTACTTAAATAAAATGAGAATAATCCTCATTCTAAATAAAATGAGATTAATCCTTATTCTGTTTGGTGGGTGGTTGTTTTTTTTTTTTTTTTTTTTGTATTCTTTGGATGTTTGCTTTATGATTTTTTTTTCTTTGATTTTCCCATGTATTCACGCTTTAGTGAAACACATGCAAGATCTTACCCAGAGCAATCTGAGTTCTTGTGCCTTTGAAACCCTAACCTGTGCTTGACAAGACAGCTTCGTGTGGATTTGTCAATAGTTTGTATTTGATGCACTGAAGCAATTGCAGCTATAAGATAAAAAAGTGGTGGCTTTAGGGAGAGGTTGAACTTCATCTGTTCTTCCTGGGCATACAAACATTAGAAGGTTCAAAGTGCTCTCTCAAAAGCATTTCTCCAGACAATACATAACCCTTAAGGGTGCTAAAATCAAGGGACATATTGGAAGGTTAAAAAAAAATAATACAAGAACAGACTTAAAATATCCCAATCATGGGCCACAGAATAGTGTGAAGGGAGCAGGGATCCTTCCACATGGAACGTCATTTCAGGAGTGTGCAGTTCCTGTTGGGGATGCACTAGTATCAGGGATATCCAAATGATGGACAAAACCAGACTGGCTAAACATGCAGGTCAGAGTTGAAAATATCCCATGCATCCTAAAAGAATAAAATGCAGAATTAACAGAAGGAAAAGAGCCTTAAACTACTCCCATCACCAATGCCCAGCACCATGTATGTTTCTATGTTGTGTCACATGTCATGGAAACCAGAGAAACCTTCCCTATGCTATACCTCACCCATTTTGTCTGGAGCTGTGCCTGTCCTGTTGAAGAACAATGAGTAACCTGCATAGCTACTTTCCACATAAAAACTGTAAACTGTAAACCAGAGCCACATGTTCCTCCAAGTCTTCTTGTCATAGGTCATGCCTTGGCATGTTGATATGATCTGCAGACATGTCACGCCTTTCCATCAACTATAAAGGCATCCAGAATAACTAGTTGTACAGAACTGGACAATACAGTTGTGTCAGCAAATCAATTTGCCTCATACACTTAGAATCATAGAATTGTTAGGGTTGGAAGGGACCTTAAAGATCACCCAGTTCCAACTGCCATACCATGGGCAGGGATACCTCACACTACATCAGGTTGCTCATAGCCACATCCAGCCTGGCCTTCAAAACCTCCAGGGATGAGGCTTCCACCACCTCCCTGGGAAACCTCGTTCAGTTTCTCACCACCCCCATGGGGAAGAAGAATGCTTGAAAATCTGTGGTCCGACAAATAAATTGACTGATCGACAAAACATGTGCAGCTTCATGAAGAGAAGAACAGCAAATGCTCGGTTCTATCAGAACAAATCTTAAGAGGCAGATCCTCAGAGGGTTAGAATAGAATAGAATAGAATAGAATAGAATAGAATAGAATAGAATAGACCAGGTTGAAGAGACCTTCAAGGTCATCAGTCCACTTATCATCCACACCATCTAATCAACTAAACTATGGCACCAAGTGCCCCATCCAGTCTCTTCCTAAACACCTCCGTGATGGTGACTCCACCACCTCTCTGGGCAGCACATTCCAATGGAAAATCTCTCTTTCTGTGAAGAATTCCTTCCTAACATCCAGCCTAAACCTCTTTCTCTGCAGCTTAAGATTGTGTCCTCTTGTTCTGGTGCTGGTTGCCCGGGAGAAGAGACCAACTCCCACCTGGCTACAACCTCCTTTCAGGTAGCTGTGGAGAGCAATAAGGTGTGCCCTGAGCTCCTCTTCTCCAGGCTGCAACCCCAGCTCCCTCAACCCTCTCCTCACAGGGCTGTGCTCCAAACCCTCCCCAGCTTTGTTGCCCTTCTCTGGACACCTTCCAGCAACTCAACATCTTTCCTAAACTGAGGGGCCCAGATCTGGACACAGGACTCGCAGTACTCACCACTTTAGTGGTTCAACCACTTAACTCTTGTACAGCTGTTGTGTTCCATCTGCAGAAACCTGAATGCTAAATACCTGACGAGGAGTTGGTATTTGCAGACTCCGAGGGAGGAAGCTGGGTAGAAAAGCCTCATTTCACGAAGGACCCACCACAGAAGTGGAATACTATTTTATCTTGCAGGAGCTATCTGACTTGGCTTCATTACAGATTCACACATTCAATCACACCAACACCACTTTTCAAATACCATCTCTTACAAATGGATGTTGTTAACTTTCCCCGACAGTAAAGGCGCAGCATGTGATTTTCATCCATCAGAGAAAGCTTAATAAATCAACCAGTACATTACAGCTTCACGCCAAGTTAGCACCTTCATCATGGAATGAAATTAGCAAAGCAAATACACTGGCTAATTGTGAAATATGCTAATTACCAGCTCAACCCGTGAAATAAGGCATGAGTGATGTGTGACGAGCTTTGTGCAGAGTCGTGAACACTTGGAAATGCGACACTTAAATAAAGTCTAAAACTGCTTATGCAGAGAGAAAGGAGAACAGACAGGGCTAGGGAACAGGCATGGTGGAAAAATATTTTCATAAGAAGTTTGAAACCTTTTCACTTCTGCTACTCTCATGGGATTAAAGGGGGAGAGTAGGGAAATGCGCTGATAACAGGCTACAGACCATTTCTCATCTATTTCACACCAATCTAAGTCGATTCAGGGTCACTATTGCAGAGAACCGAGCTAGCAGTTTGGGAGAAATTCACAAGCTGGCATGGTTTGACTTGAAGTCAACAGAGTTGTGGTTTTCCATCAGTAGAGAATTTGTCTTTCATTTGATTAATTCAGGCTCTGTTGCTCACAAGCTAGGCACTGACAGTTGGTCTTTGTAAATGTCTTCATTACTGAGAATGAGAAGATGATCCATGGGAGCACATCCCAGCCTAGGGGTTTCTCTGCTATTCACCTTGGCTATTTAGATTCTTACTTGTGTTTCTACACTGATCTTCTGAATTATGTAGGGTTTTATTTAAACTCCCCACACCCAATTTTTCATCCTGCTGGGGATAAAAAAAGGCATTGAGAGAAGGATAAACAGTCCAGCAGTGAGGGAAAGCTGTACAGGTTCAGAGAATGAGTCCTCTATTAGGGCTGCCCCTTTAATGCCCAACTGTTCTCTCTTCATTTCAATAGTCTAAGAAGGTCTACTCACATGAAACCTTGGATAAAAGGTGCAAGAATTAAGCCCTCAGAGACTTTGAAAAGTCTCTGTGACAGCAGTGCCAGCACCTGAGAATGACCTGGTATGTTGACTTGTAAAATGAAATCAGCCCAGCAGTTTATTCTTTAATACACCAAGAGGCAAAATCTGCATCTCCAATGGCTCTTTTCTGAAGATTGCTGCTTGCAGCATTGCCAAACCTCCACCAGATTAGCACAAATTCAATTCTTTTCTTTCAAATTCTGCCGTGAAACACGTGCTAGAATGGTCTCCCAAATGAAACACCTGCAGAAGTGCTCAGAGCAATTCAAGGCTAAAACTGACCAGTTTGACTTTTTGGTTTTTTTTTTAATCTCATTAGATTGGAAAAAAAAAATATATATATTCAATTCACTAAACCAGTAATGGGACATTAGCTCCTCATCTGCTGCTGCTCATGTGTTAGCAACATGGAAATTGTGTTGACCCGCAGCTTTTCTACTTTTCCAGGGTATGTGGCCCATAATATTTGTTGACAAAGATACAGACCTTGTCTAGCTTGTGCAAGCTATTTCTGGCAGGCTCACTTGAGAAAAATGAGTAAGTCCATGATGGCTTTAGTAGACACAGCTCAACACTGTTGCCAGAACATCCTATCCCCCGGCTCTTTAATCTCACACCCTCCCTCATGCCAGCATGGATGCTTGTGTGGCCACACGATGAGTTGGACCAGGAACCAATCCAGCTGAAAACTGCGTGAAATGCTAAAGATAGGGAATTTCAGTTGTGGCATGCATGAGTGAGTCTTACAGAAGATATGGTTAGTTCATCAGCATCAACTCCAGCACTGGCTGACAGCACATATTTTTGGACAGAAGATATGAACACGCAACTACGAAACAGTCTCCACAACTCTTTCTCAGAATCACAGAATTGTCAGGATAGAAGGGACCCCCAAGGATCATCTAATTCCAATGCCCCCTGTTATGGGTGAAACACCTCACACTAGATCAGGTTGCCCAGAGCCACACTCAGCCTGGCCTTAAAAACATCCAGGAATGAGGCTTCCACCATCTTGCTGGGCAACCTGTTCCAGTGTCTCACCACCTGCATGGGGAAGAACTTCTTCCTAATGTCTAATCTATATCTCCCCTCCTCTAGGTTGGATCCATTCCCCCTAGTCCTATGACTACCTGACATTCTAAAAAATCCCTCACCAGCTTTCTTGTAGCTCCCTTCAGATACTGGAAGACCACAATAAGAGCTCCTTGAAGCCTTCTTTTCTCCAAACTGAAGAATCCCAACTCTCTCAGCCTGTCTCCATAGCAGAGGTGCTCCAACCCTCTGATCATCCTCCTGGCCCTTCTCTAGACATGTTCCAGCATGTCCAGATCTTTCTTGTAATAGAACTGGACACAATACTCCAGGTGGGGTCTTACAAGAGTGGTGTAGAGGGGGATGCAGCCCAGGATATGAGCTTTCCTGGGCTGAGGCAGTTTGTAGCTCAGGACTGTGTATTGTATACTGGAGTCAAAATACCAAACCTCTTTGCCCCCAGACCATGCAGAACAGCAGGCACAGAGGATGAGTAGACAGCAGCTTGAAAAGTATTAATGTGCAGACTTTTAATAAGTTCTTATAGAACAAAATCCCCAAATCTACCTCTTGTTGGTTTTCTCATTATCAGCTACTTGTTGAAAACATAGTCTCAGCAAAAGCAGACGAGGATTAAGGTGTTTCTATAAACTTGACATGCCTTTGTCTGCCTGCCCCTGTCTAATATTTTCTTTTTAAGGTAATGAATGCCTCAGAATTGACACTGAGTATTTTTTTGAGTGCAGAATTAACCCTGAGCACTTTGTTTTATACCCAGTAGGGCTTGGGGCTTTCTTTACTCTGCTGAACAAAATATTAACCTCCACCTTGGGTTTCCAGCTAGTTAAGGATCTCCTTTCAAGATAGGAACCATTCTCTCTGAATTCAGATGGTTTATCCCATGAGCTTATTCACACTGTTTGGGTTTTTTTGTTTGTTTGTTTGTTTTGTTTTTAATATCTCCTCTTGAAGGATTAAATAGCTGAGCTGGTTTATCAGAAGCTTGTTCACAGAATCACAGAACATTAGAGGTTGGAAGGGACCTCCAGAGATCATTGAGTCCAACCTCCCTGACAAAGCAGGATCCTAGCAAGAGTAAGGAGATGAGACAAACACAGTCTGAAGGTAGACTAAACTAGGCTAGACTAGACTAGAATTAACCAGGTTGGAAGAGACCTTCAAGATCATCAAGTCCAACCTATCCTCCAACACTATCTAATCAACTAAACCATGGCACCAAGTACCCCATACAGTCCTTTCTTAAACACCTCCAGTGATGGTGACTCCACCACCTCCCTGGGCAGCACATTCCAATGGCCAATCACTCTTTCTATGAGGAACTTCTTCCTAACATCCAGCCTAAAAGCTAGGTACTCCCTGTTCATTTTTCTTCTGACAGATCTGCAGAGAATGAGAGGTGGGAAGGGAGGGATGAGACCCTCAATAGTCTTCTCATTGTCTCTCTGAAAGAAGGTGATGGAGTCACTGATGTCTGTAAGACCACTCTGCAAGGCAAGACAGGAGAATGAACCTTATAAATCAGAACTGTGTAATATAGTTGAAATCAGCAATCTAGAGCAGAAGTGCCAGGAATGTATAGAAACAGAGTATGTATGACTCACAACATGCAAATACAGGTTTGGAAATGCCATGCATCTATGGGAAACAAAGCATCTCCAAGTCACAACTTACAAGTGTATGCCAAACTCAGAGTCCTTCATGAAGAGAAGCAGAGACAGCAGGTTAAGGGAGGTGATTCTCCCTCACTACTTTGCTCCAGTCAGCCCCTACCTGGAGTGCTGCATCCTGTTCTGGAGCCCCTATTACAGGAAGGATCTGGAGGTGCTGGAATGGGTCCAGAGAAGGGCCACGAGGATGGTTAGAGGGCTGGAGCTCCTGTCCTGTGAGACAGACTGAGAGAGTTGGGGCTGTTTAGTCTGGAGAAGAGAAGGCTCCCAGAATACCTTATTGTGGCCTTTCAGTATCTTAAGGAAGCCTACAAGAAAGCTGGGGAGGGACTTTTGAGCGTGTCAGGGAGTGATAGAACCAGGGGGAATGGAAAAAAAAATAGAAATGGGTAGATTCAGATTGGATGTTAGGAAGAAGTTCTTCCCCATGAGGGTGGGGAGACACTGGAACAGGTTTCCTAGGGAGGTGGTGGAAGCCTCATCCCTGGATGTTTTTGCAGCCAGGCTGGATGGGGCTGTGAGCAACCTGCTGTAGTATGAAGTGTCCCTGCCCATGGCAGGGGGATTGGAAGTGGCTGATCCTTGAGGTCCCTTCCAACCCTAACAATTCTGTTATTCTATGATTCACACAAAGGCAAAGTACCACCAGGCTCCTCATCCACAAGTCCATGGAAGAGGGACACTTGTCTCACCCTTCCATGAATGACAGGTCAAGTGTTGTTTGTGTCATAGTCCAAAGAAAAGGGGATTTCAGGCTCTGGTAAATGGTGGGATTAGACTTTCTTAACCTCATTTTCTTCCCCCTTGCTGCTAGCCTGAATCAGTCACTAACGTCATGCCCACAGAAGGCTGATGAGTCTGACAGGGGAATCGGGCGGGCGATTCCAGCATGTGGAATCCTAGGTATATAGGGGCCGTGGGGGGGAAGCGAGATGATGTAAAGAGACACAGCATGTTTAGAGGGACTTACGTGTTCCTCAGTGAATTTCCCTTGACAGTTTGCAGAAGTACAGTGAGTCAGCTGTCATCATATAATATATTGGTATAAAACAGTGTAAAAAGGGACAATATGCTTAGGCACTGATTAAAGAGAAAAAGGGAAAGGGGGAGGGGGGGCGTGGGGGGAAAACCACAACCCAACCACCAACCAACCAAGCTCTTTGGAAGTGAAAGGGAACTGTGAGAAAGTTTGGGAAATGTGCCTCCACTCAACTTGAGGGGAATGAGTTTTGAATTAGTTGGAAGTATTTCCATTCAGGCTGCAAACCAGCCCAAAGACCACCTGCTGTGAAATAAAGGAGCACAGACCAGCGGTTATGGTAGCAATAGCCATACGTTTATTGCTTATTGGTACTAAACTTAAATCTTAGGAATTCTGAATTACTGAGTTAGCTTAGATTTATGGAGATGCAGGATCATTTAGAACTGCAGTCATTTCAGAAGGGTATATTACCCAAGCCAATTTTCTTGCAGTGATGCAATTGCAATGCCATAGTTACGGTTGTCTCAGCGTTTCCATTATAAATTCCTATTTTCAGGGGTTTGTAATTTGACCATAAAAATTCACTCCTTGTTCAAACTTGGCATACAAGGTCTGAGATGAACAACTTTGGGGATTTTTTTCAAGAGGAGAAAAAAAAAAAAAAAAAAAGTAGGAACAAACCCCCAGCTGATCTGTTCAGCCATTTCTAACATTCCTCTTGTGCTGGTGCTGGTTGCCTGGGAGAAGAGACCAACCCCCACCTGGCTACAGCCTCCCTTCAGGGAGTTGTGGAGAGCAAGAAGGTCTCCCCTGAGCCTCCTCTTCTCCAGGCTAGGCAATCCCAGCTCCCTCAGCCTCTCCTCACAGGGCTGTGCTCCAAACACCTCCCCAGCTTTGTTGCCCTTCTCTGGACTTGTTCCAGCAACTCAACATCTTTCCTAAACTGAGGGGCCCAGAACTGGACACAGGACTCAAGGTGTGGCCTAAGAAGAGCTGAGTACAGGGCAGAATGTCCCTGCTCCTGCTGGCCACACTATTCCTGATGCAGGCCAGGATGCCATTGGCCTTCTTGTCCACCTGGGCACACTGCTGGCCAGTACCCACAGGTCCCTCGCTGCCTGGCCTCTCTGCAGCCACTCTGACCCCAGCCTGTAGCACTGCATGGGGTGTTGTGGCCAATGTGCAGAACCCAGCACTTAGATGCGTTCAGTCTCATGCTGTTGGATTCTACCCATCTGTCCAGCCTGTCAAGGTCCCTCTGCAGAGCTCTCCTGCCCTCTAACAGATCAACTCCTGCCCCCAGCTTGCTGTCATCTGCAAATTTACTGATCATGGACTCAATCCCCTCATCCAGACCATCAATAAAGATATTGAACAGGATGGGGCACCACATTGCTCCCTGGGGGACACCACTAGTGACTGGCTGCCTGCTGGTCACAACAAGAGGCATCAGAAGTTGACTCTTTGATATCCTCGCTGTCCATTTACCATAACTTAGATGAGACCTTTCTTGGTAAGTAGTAGATGGTAAATTGCTCCTGAGTTGTGATGGGGAGGAAAATAAATCATATGCATCATTGGAAACACATGGAAAGAATATTTGCACTTATGTGCAGTTTTTCTAGTCTGCATGGAGCTGATTTCTGAATCACAGAATGTTGGGACTTGGAAGAGACCTCTAGTATAACTCCCCTGCTAAAGCAAGTTCACCCACATCAGCTTGCACATGATTGTGTTCAGATAAGTTTGGTATCTCTCCAGAGGAAAAGACTCCACAGCCTCTCTGGAAAGCCTGTTCCAGTGCCCTGTCACCCTCCAAGGGAATTTTTTTTCCTTATGTTCATGTGGAACTTCCTGTGGTCTAGTTTGTGTCTGTTGTGCCTTGTCGTGTCCACTGGGACCCTTGTCCTGTCCACTAGGCACCAGGATTTTCTGCCTTCATATTAGAATCATTGAATTGTTAAGGTTGGAAGGGAACTCAAGGATCATCCAGTTCCAACCCCCCTGCCATGGGCAGGGACACCTCACACTACAGCAGGTGACTCAGAGCTTTATCCAGCCTGACCTTAAAACGCTCCAAGGATGAGGCTTCCACCACCTCCCTGGGAAACCTCTTTCAGTGTTTCACCACCCTCATGGGGAAGAACTTCTTCCTAACATCCAATCTCAATCTACCCATTTCTAGTTTTTTTTCCATTCTCCCTAGTCCTATCATTACCTGACAACCTAAAAAGTCCCTCCCCAGCTTTCTTGCAGCCCCCTTCAAATACTGGAAGGCCACAATTAGGTCTCCTGGGAGCCTTCTCTTCTCCAGACACCTTCCAGCACCTCCAGATCCTTCCTGTAATAGAGGGTCAGAACTGGACACAGCACTTGAGGAGTGCCTCACCAGAGCAGAGTAGAGGGGGAGGATCACCTCCCCCTACCTGCTGGCCATGCTATATTAATTTCCTTTGTTCATTACATTCATAAAACAGTTAAGGACAACTTATTAAGAATGTCTAGATGCAAAAAGAGAAGAAGGGGTTAAGTTTTGCAAAGCCATGTGGTTCAGGTGTTGGGATGGGCCTTATGGAAACACCTTCTCTGCTTTTTGCCTATTGAAATACATTGCCCAGAAACCTTATCAATGTCTCCCACCAAAGAATCCCTGGAGATACAATTACAATAAACCAGGTTGGAAGAGACCTTCAAGATCATCATGTCCAACCCATCAACCAATCCAACCCACCTAAACAACTAGATCATGGCACCAAGCACCCCACCAAGTCTCCTACTGAACACCTTCAATGATGGTGACTCCACCACCTCCCCGGGCAGTCCAGACCACTGGGCACTCACTCTCTCTGTATAGAACTTCTTCCTAACATCCAGCCTAAACCTCCCCTGGTGCAGCTTGAGACTGTGTCCTCTTGTTCTGGTGCTGGTTGCCTGGGAAAAGAGACCAACCTCCACCTGTCTACAACCTCCCTTCAGGTAGTTGTAGAGAGCAAGAAGGTCACCCCTGAGTCTCCTCCAAGCTAAGCAACCCCATCTCCCTCAGCCTTTCCTCATAGGGCTTGTGTTCCAAACCCCTCACCAACTTTGTTGCCCTTCTCTGGACACATTCCAGCAAGTCAACATCCTTCCTAAACTGAGAGGCCCAGAACTGGACACAGGACTCAAATTGAGCTGAAATATTAATATTTACCCAAATTAACTCAACATGTTAATTTGAATTCTGATTTATTTAGCAGTGTTTGCTCATCAATTAGTTATGCTGACACATTCACTCACCCTGCTTATTTCAAGTGTGTGTCTCTATCCACTAGAAGGCACACCTTACATTCAGATTAACTGTTTGCATCTGCAGCATGAGATTAAAAGAACTGCACTGTTTGCATCTGCAAACAGTGGAGACTCATTCAGAACCACGTTTTAAAGCACCTTTGTTGTTTCCCCCCCCCTTCCTCCATCTGATCTTAGAATAATGCAGATAAGGTCTGGCATTTCAGCCAACAGAAACATACACTGCTTTTGGCTTTAGCATTAAATGAACCTAGCAATGATTATTTTGCCTCTGGCTGCTAATTACTACCTCAGAAATACTTAAAGCCACAAAGTGTGCAAACCGACAGCAAAGTTCACAGAGTCACAGTTGGATGATGCACCTTGGCAAAGCAATTGCTCTGGCAAAGCCTTCTTTTAATCTCATGCTGCATTTAGCTGAAACTGAAACTTTGCAAAATCCCCCTTATTTAAGCAGTTCTTTGAACTGTGAGATGGACTGGCATTTTTTGTTTATTCCTCCAGTGGTTAATAGGCCATTGAAATGGAAGGTTTGGGCTAACCCCAGAAAGGACATCAGATCCTACTGTTGCTTGAGGGGTTGATCCTGTGCTCAAGGAAGTCAACAACAAAAGGCCCATTGATGGCAAAGAATTGAGACTAAACAACAAAACAATGACAAACAACCCCAAAGTGTACTGTGTTCTTAAACATAATCTGAACCTCCATATAATTTTGAAAGTGGAACTGATGCGATCCCACATCAGACACGGGCTTTGCTCATGTCTTGGTGCCATGGTTTAGTAGACATGAGGACTTGGGAGACAGGTTGAACTTGATGATTTTATGATATACCCAGTGAGAACACGAGGATGATCAGAGGGCTGGAGCACCTCTCCTACGAGGACAGACTGAAAGAGTTGGGGCTGTTCAGTCTGGAGAAGAGAAGGCTCCAAGGTGACCTCATTGTGGCCTTCCAGTATCTGAAGGGGGCTACAAGAAGGCTGGGGAGGGACTTCTCAGGCTATCAGGTAGTGATAGGAATAGGGGGAATGGAATGAAGCTGGAGGTGGGGAGATTCAGGCTGGATGTGAGGAGGAAGTTCTTCCCCCATGAGAGTGGTGAAGCCCTGGAATGGGTTGTCCAGGGAGGTGGGTGAGGCCCCATCCCTGGAGGTGTTTAAGACCAGGCTGGATTAGGCTCTGGCCAGCCTGATGTAGTGTGGGGTGTCCCTGCCCATGGCAGGGGGGTTGGAACTAGTTGATCCTTGTGGTCCTTTCCAACCCTGACTGATACTATGATACTATGATCTTAAGCAAGATCAGGGTGTCATAGAATGATCCAAGCTGGAAGGGATCTCCAAAGGCCATCTAGTCCAAGCCCCTCCTGCAGTAAGCAGGGGCATCCTCAACTATGATTCTATCTAAAATAAAACATACAGTGAGGAGCAGGAATCAGTGTGAGTCACAAGATTCAATGTACAAATCCCTGCCTGATTTGTACAAATTAGGATTCATTACTATAGAAAGGAGTAAAAAATAAAGTTTCATTATTGCAATAAGGTAAACTTCTTTATTTTTTCAAGTCTCTAAAAGTGCTTCTGGTTGATTTCTGTAACTATGAAGACAGTTGGTAAAATGTTGAAGTGTATGTAAAAAAGACAATGTCAGGGTTTTCTTTCTTTTTGGCATTTGGATCTCTAACTTCAAACATTTAAAGTTAGATGGTAGACAATGCTCAGTGTTTACAGTGTACTGTATATAGTCAGCATATCTCATGTCAATTGACCAGCCTCCATCTCACTCCAATCTCCTTTGAGGTAGTTAGAATAGAATAGAATAGAATAGAGTAGAATAGAATAGAGCAGAGTAGAGTAGAGTAGAGTAGAGTAGAGTAGAGCAGAGCAGAGCAGAGCAGAGCAGAGTAGAGAGTAGAGTAGAGTAGAGTAGAGTAGAATAGAATAGACCAGGTTGGAAAATACTTTCGAGATCATCAAGTCCAACTTATCATCCAACACCATCCAATCAACTAAACCATGGCACTAAGCACCCCATCAAGTCTCTTCCCAAACACCTCCTGTTGCAGAGGGCAATGACGTTTCCTCTTCTCCAGACTAAACAGATCTAGTTCCCACAGGCATTCCTCATAGGAGGTGTGGTCAATACCCTTCACTAACTTCATTGCTCTTGCCTAGACATGTTCCAGCACCTCAATGTCCTTCTTGTAGTGAGGAGTCCGAAACTGAAAACAGTATTCAAAGTGTGGCCTCACCAGTGCCAAGTAGAAGGGGGCAATCACTTTCCAAGACCTGCTGACCACACTGCTCTCCATGCAAGCCAGAATGACATTAACATTCTTGAGCCTTCTTATATACAAAATCAAGGCACAGAAGGACAAGTTAGAAGGCCTTCTTCAGATGTAGAGAATGAGAATTACATCCCACATCTCTGTAGGATAAAAAAATAAAGTAGAAATTCAAAACAGTTGGTTGGTCCTTTTAGATACCCAGCATCCTGATGAAGCAATTCAGGATTATTCTGGGTGTATTTGGATGATGACCTGAATAAGACTTCAGCAGTGGACTCTCTCCCCACTCTGTTATGTGACACCTTTGTGGAAACCAGGAACCATTCCCTCCAGCAGGTGGAATTGTGGCAGAGAAGGGCAACAAAGCTGGGAAGGGGTTTGGAACACAAGCCCTGTGAGGGGAGGCTGAGGGAGCTGGGGTTGCTTAGCCTGGAGAAGAGGAGACTCAGGGGAGACCTTCTTGCTCTTTACAACTCCCTGAAGGGAGGTTGTAGCCAGGTGGAGGTTGGTCTCTTCTCCCAGGGAGTCAGCACCAGAACAAGAGAACACAGTCTCAAGCTGCACCAGGGGAGGTTTAGGCTGGATGTTAGGAAGAAGTTCTTCACAGAAAGAGAGATTGGCCATTGGAATGTGCTGCCCAGGGAGGTGGTGGAGTCACCATCACTGGAGGTGTTTATGAAGAGACTGGATGAGGCACTTGGTGCCATGGTTTCGTTGATTAGATGGTGTTGGATGATTGGTTGGACTCAATGATCTCGAAGGTCTTTTCCAGCCTGAGCAATTCAATTCAATTCTATCCTATCCTATCCTATCCTATCCTATCCCATCCTATCCTAAGACCATGTAAAATTTGTTAAACATTTAAGACTTCATGGGGTTTCTCTGTTCTCTCTGAGGGTAGCAAGATAGAGGTGAATGACTCAAAATCAGAACTGGCAGACAAGGGCCTCTAAACCATGATAATTTTAAATTTTCACACCAATTCTGGTCCAAGATGAGAGAGTGACTAGTAAACATTTTCACTAGACAAAAATCAAACAAAATAGATACAGTTTTGGAGGGGGTCAAACCCACTGTTTGTTTTCATCATCCTGAAAGATTTCATTTCAGAAGCAGGGCTTTTCCTTGCACATTCTTAAGTGGCAAATTAACTTGCAGTTTGGAATGCACTGGAGATAGAAAAATCCTTGAAAGTGATACTTTCTCACACAGGGAAAGATTTGGGTTGGAAAAAAACATTGGCATATTCTAATATTCTGCTAAGAGATAAAACAGAAGGAAAAAAGCAAACTTCAGGTATAAAATCCCTGCACAGTATCATTAAAACCGCAGAATCACAGAATCACCAAGGTTGGAAGAGACCTCAAAGATCATCAAGTCCAACCTGTCACCACAGACCTCATGACTAAACCATGGCACCAAGTGCCACATCCAATCCCCTCTTGAACACCTCCAGGGATGGTGACTCCAACATCTCCCTGGGCAGCACATTCCAATGGCTAACAACTCTTTCTGGGAAGAACTTTCTCCTCACCTCCAGCCTAAACTTCCCCTGGCACAGCTTGAGACTGTGTTCTTTGTTCTGGTGCTGGTTGCCTTGGAGAAGAGACCAACCCCCTCCTGGCTACAACCTCCCTTCAGGGACTTGTAGAGAGCAAGAAGGTCTCCCCTGAACCTCCTCTTCTCCAGGCTAAGCAACCCCAGCTTCCTCAGCTTCTCCTCACAGGGCTGTGCTCCAGACCTCTCCCCAGCCTTGTTGTCCTTCTCTGGATGCATTCAAGTGTCTCAACGTCCTTCTTAAATTGAGGGACCCAGAACTGGACACAGGACTCAAGGTGTGGCCTTACCAGTGCTGAGTACAGGAGGACAATGACTTCCCTGCTCCTGCTGGCCACACTGTTCCTGATACAGGCCAGGATGCCATTGGTCTTCTTGGCCACCTGGGCACACTGCTGCCTCATGTTCAGCCAGCTTTCAATCAGCCAGCTTTCAATCAGCTGTCTATTTGGCAGCTCTCCAGACAAGAATTAGGAAATGTTAGGGGAAAAGCATCCATTCCAGGAGGGATCTTTTAGGTTGCTTGTACCTAGCTTGGGTTTTGCCCACGGTTTGTGAGAGGACTTTTCCAGGAGATAGTTTAGCTCCTGTTTTCAGGTATGCCATCATCATTTCTCCAACTGCCTGCTGCCTGCCTCCCACATGAAAAATATATATTCATGCACATTTCTTGTTTCCTCAGCAAAACAGAGAGCAGAATTCTTATGGGATCTCACTTATGGATCTGATGTCTTTTGGTTTTTCACATTGGACAGGAACAATGGGTTTATTTTATTTTCCCTCCTTTCAGTGCTCCTATGCTCAAAATCATTACTCTGGATTAAAATCTGGAGTTATAAAAACTCCAGAGTGTCAGCAAACAGAACCAAGCTTGTCAAAGTCAAACGTATTTATCAATTATAGAGCTGCTAAACTTCTAGTGTGTATTTCACTACAAGCAAAAGATTGCATTCATCATAGAGAGAAGCAAGGCATCCTCCTAAGGAAGCTCCATGGATTTACCATAAGAGATGAATCTCTAATGACAAGTAAAACGGACCATGGAACCTGCACTGGAGGGAGATGGCATTATGGAGAGCAGAGAAGGGCAACAAATCTGGTAAGGTGTTTGGAGCACAAACCCTGTGAGGAGAGCCTGAGGGAACTGGGGTTGCTTAGCCTGCAGAAGAGGAGGCTCAGGAGAGACCTTATTGCTCTCTACAACTACCTGAAGGGAGGTTGTAGCCATGTTGGTCTCTTCTCCCAGGCAATCAGCACCAGAACAAGAGGACACAGTCTCAAGCTGTGCCAGGGGAGGTTTAGGCTGCATGTTAGGAAGAAATGCTTCGTAGAAAGAGAGACTGGCCATTGGAATGTGCTGCCCAGGGAGGTGGTGGAGTCCCCATCACTGGAAAGTGTTTAGAAAGAGACTGGATGAGGCACTTGGTGCCATGGTTTAGTTGCTTAGATGGTGTTGGGTGATAGGCTGGACTTGATGATCTCAAAGGTCTTTTCCAACCTGGTCAATTCAATTCAATTCAATTCAATTCAACTCAACTCTACTCTACTCTACTCTACTCTACTCTATTCTATTCTATTCTATTCTATTCTATTCTATTCTATTCTATTCTATTCTATTCTATTCTATTAAAAGTTGGCACCAGCCAAGGCTGTGTTGAGGACTCTGCTAACAAATTGTGGCAAGTCTGAGGGATTCATCTCAAGTCTAAACCCTGGAGCATAGACTTGTTTGTTTGCACAGATGCAGCCTGGGAAATTGGTATTCTGTTGTTTTCTCAGTTGTTTGGATTTTGGTTTGTTTTATTATTTAGAAAGAAATATAACCTCAGTAAAAAGCACTTCACCTGCTTGTGACTTTTGTGTGACTTTTATGACTTTCCCCATGAGCTAGTGGGCATTAAAATACTGACCTCCTTTGCAAAGATCCTTGAGATACCCTGGTGAAAAATACTATATGTCAGCAAAGTTTTGTCGTGGGCTTTTGCTGCTTTTTATTTTCATCAGCATCATGCACATGATAATTTAGAAAGAAAATGAAATTAGATCACAGAGCCATTGCTAGGAAGTGAAATGAACATCAATGACTTTGGCAGCAGTCACTGCAATGTGGAAGTATTGGCTTGATTAGGGCTGATAAAGTTGGAACAACTTGGGTTCTTCTAGCCAAAAATGTGGCTTGCTGGCAAGTAGAAAACTAGCTGGGCCTCTGCCAGATACTGCATGCACAGCTGTATGGATTATGTGCCATTGCTGTTCCATCTGTAAAACAGGCCCACAAATCCAATAATTCATGACTGGATTGAGGTTGAAAGGGAATTCATAAGAAAGAGAAGGGAGGTGGGGAGGGAGAAAGTTAAAAAAAGGGGGGCAAAAAAGACCTATATATCAAACCCAGAACTTTGATAGTCTCATAGTATCAGTCAGGGTTGGAAGGGACCACAAGGATCATCTAGTTCCAACCCCCCTGCCGTGGGCAGGGACACCCCATACTAGATCAGGCCGGCCAGAGCCTCATCCAGCCTGGTCTTAGATTGTATTCATCCCTTTTCATTTAAACAAATCCACTGAAGTGCAAGCTACTAGCATTACCTTGTTTATACTATAGGGATTGACAACCCCTGTTCTGATCCAGTACTCTACTGACAAATGGATAGAAAATGCCCCAACCAGAATCAGCTAGACTGTGTTCAGCCATCTAAGGAGCTGAGACAAAACACTCTCAGGAACTGATATATCCAGGGAGGAATATATGCCTTACACAGCTATTTTAGAAAAGAATCAAATATGTCCTTGTGGTCCCTTCCAACCCTGACTGATACTAGGATATGATACTATTTCTGTAAAAATATTCTCTTTCTCCATGGATGCAAAAAGAATCTTCAGGCATTTCCCCCTTCACCTACTGACACCTGGGGTCTAAAGATAAAAGTCCTCTAAAAATCCTTCTGAAAGCAAGTTTAGAGGGATTGTGAGGGAAGTGGGAAAAGAAAATGGCAGAAAATAGAGAGGGACGTTCAGGAAAACCAACTTGGATTTTTTGCTTGACCCACTTCACATAAAGGGCCTGGCAGAGGGAAGATGACTCTGGGAAGCTGGCTCTGAGATGTGACTAAAGAGGATAATATCAAGAGCCAATTTCATTTAGTGGATGGATTAGGAAGCAGTTTAAGAAGGAGAAAATGAACTTCATTTTTTGTCTGATATAACTTTACATGGAGTGCTCATATCTGTAAACAGCTTCTTCATTTATTATTCTTTGAGTGAAAGCTCTGACTTTAGAATGCTAAATACCCCCAGCAATCTGAACTAAACAGAGACCAAACCTTCCCCATAGTTGTAATTTGGCAAAGTTTAGGATTTGTCCTAAGAGACACATATCAACCTTCAAATAAACCTCAAGTCTGATTATTAGCTTTCTCCTTTGTTCGCCTGCTAAATTTAGAGAGGTATTGACCTGGTCATAGAATCATAGAATTGTTAGGGTTGAAAGGGACCTCAAGGATCATCTAGTTCCAACCCCCCTGCCATGGGTGGGGACACCTCACACTACAGCAGGTTGCTCAGAGCTATGTCCAGTGTGGCCTTAAAAACCTCCAGGGATGAGGCTTCTACCATGTCCCTGGGGAATCTGTCCCAGTGCCTCACCACCCTCATGGGGAAGAACTTCTTCCTAACATCCAATATGAATCTATCCATTTCTAGGTTTTTTCCATTCCCCCTAGTCCTATCATTGCCTGATACCCTAAAATCTCCCTCCCCAGCTTTCTTGTAGGCCCCCTTTCCTGTGTGAAAGCACATGACACTGGAATTAAGAGGGTTCATAACCCGGGAAATGCAGTATAAGAAATGGGCATCTTAGCTATCCCAGTCTCTAAAGGCACAGTTAGCTCCTTTGTGATCTTGTGACCAGACACTGTGATATGACTTCTTAAGAGGTCTTTCCTTCTTCTCTACTGGATCTATCCCAAACACAGATCTTTAATCTTCACTTCCTTCAGAAAATATCCAAATTAACAGCTAAGGCTTCAAATAGTGTCTTGTTTGGGCTAAATGTTGAGGTCAGATGCCATCCTTAGTGCCTGCAAGTATAGGCCAGCGCTAGGTGGCTTGAATTGTTATGACCAGGCACTCTTACCTTGCCTAAAGCATCATATAAAGCATAACCAAACAGACAAAAAGGACAAAACTAATGAACAGACAACAAATGGGAAGTGGAGTTAATGTTGTTGTCTTTTATGAGTTGATAACTAAAAGCTGATTATCTTTTAGGGTGAATTGAATTTTAATTTTAAAGGACACAGTCTCAAGCTGTGCCAGGGGAAGTTTAGGCTCAAGGTGAGGAGAAAGTTCTTCACTGAGAGTGTCATTTGCCATTGGAATGGGCTGCCCAGGGAGGTGGTGGAGTCGCCATCCCTGGAGGTGTTCCAGAGGGATTGGTCGAGGCATTTGGTGCCATGGTTTAATCAGGAGGTCTGTGGTGACAGGTTGGACTTGATGATCTTTGAGGTCTCTTCCAACCTTAGTGATTCTGTGTGATTCTGTGTGTAATCTTTTTGTTCAGTTGAATCCATTTCACCAATTTTCTTTTGCTCCAATTTACTCTTGCTCCAATTTACTTTTGCTCCAATTTCCTTTTGTTCTCTTCCAGTGTATTTAATCTGTGAACTGTAAATTAAATTTTCTTTCGAAGATCTCTCAGTGTGGTGAATTAGTTGTTAATTTCCCCCCAGTGCACCTGTCCTGTCCTGTCCACTGATTCTGCCAGTTAAAGCTGAACCACTTCTTTACTAGAACCAGTCCTTCTTGTTGTTTTGTTGTGTTTTTCCCCCTTTGCTGCTGTCAATACCCAACCAAATGTGCTTCAGTCCCTCCGTTTGAGATTCACTTCACTTTGAGACTCTGGGTTGTGTTGTTTTGGTGTGCTGTGGGGGTTTTTTCCATCATAAATTTAGATTCAGAATTCCCTGCCCAGTAGGAGAGGGAGGAAAGATGAGTGCTGGTCATTTGCATATTTTAACAGACGGAGCTGCTTTTACTGTGCAGCTGTCGATGCAGAAGAAATATTCTTTGGGGTAAAGCACTAGGCTAGGCAAAAGAGTCTGTGAAGAATTCCATCTCTTCCACTCCTGCTTTTCCACCAATGGGAACAGAAGACATTGTCATGGTATAAGATTATCTACCCTCCTGTAGTCAGGAGGACAGACATCCCTGGTGGCTTCTGGAAAGCTGGGCTTCCCCAGACACTAAACCCCTTTCTATTTTAGTACTCCAAGAACAGATGAGTGTGCTTTGCAACTGCTTGGATTTTACTGTTCAAACAGATTGGATCACATTTTACACTAGACCCATAAAGCAGAAAGTTTCTAGCTCAATGGTCAGTGATGGCATCTGCTGCAGCCAAACTCAATGTGTTCTTTCTGGGAGAAATCAATGCTCAGGACAACATTAAATCCTGCTTCTTTTCAAAATCAAGCATTTGCCATCACACACAATGACAGAGAGATAAAGAAACAAAAACAGAAATGATGGGTTTGTTACTGAAGATGGTAGAATGGTGAAGATTAATCTGCAATGTCCTCAACTGACTAAAAGTCAGACATACAGGAATGTATTACTTAAAGTACTTAATGTTGGAGGCCTAAACTTTCAGCAGAACATGTAGGCAGTTTCTTTAGTCAATGGGGGGAAAAAAGGCATCTTGAGAGAGTTATTCATCATACAAAAATATCTAATATCTCATGTAGAATGCTCCCCAGGAGCTGCCCCAATTTGTTAAAGGTGAGAAAATATTCATGATTAACTTCAACTGAGCACACAAGTTTTAGAAGGCTAAACATAGGTGAGAAAATTCAAGCTGCTTTGGATTTACTGACATGAAGTGACAACAGCTCTATGAGTCTTTTGGTATTGGTGCTTAAATATCTCTGGTTTTCAGACAGCTTCCTTGTCTTTAAATTCATGTTTTTCAGTTTCAGCTTCGGAGCAGATGGATTTGATATCCCTTTTTTTCAATGTAATTAAACTGCATCCAAAATTGCGAGCAGGAGAGAGGTAGTCCCTGGGTTAAAGGCAGCACCACCAAGAGATTGAAATAAAAATGGGAACACAAGTGGGGAAGTAGTAACATTTTGCATACGATGGACTGCAGGGAGATATCAAGGACTCATCAACTCCTCTTTCTGTCTCCAGGCTTTCACCCTGACCACTGGTGCAGTCAGGGTGACTTAGACCCCATTTATCAATCTAAGAAGTTTTAATTTAGCTCTGATTTCAGACCCCTTGGTACATTGGCAGGGCTTCTTTTGCCACCACGCTTTTCTGTTAGAGCAGAGCTCGGTTACTTTAGATGCTTCACTCCCCAGTGCAAAAGTCAGCTCTCTCTGGTTTTTTTTGGCTGTGGTTTTCTTCTTGTGGTTTTTTTTTCCTGTTATGATTCTTTATTTTATTTTATTTTATTTTATTTTATTTTATTTTATTTTATTTTATTTTATTTACTTTATTTTATTTTATTTTATTTTACTTTACTTTATTATTTTATTTTATTTTACTTTATTTTATTTTATTTTATTTTATTTTACTTTATTTTTTATTTTACTTTATTTTATTTATTTTATTTTATTTTATTTTATTTTATTTTACTTTATTTTATTTTACTTTATTTTTTTTTACTTTACTTTATTTTATTTTATTTTATTTTATTTTATTTTATTTTATTTTATTTTATTTTATTTTATCTTATTTTTCATTTCTTCTGTGTCTGTGAGTTGTGCCCAGCAATGCTGCCCACATATTTTACAATGTGGCAACATAAGGAGTTATTTGCGAGAAGTCTTGAAGCACCATCAAGGACACCTGCTTACAGGATTGTATTAAACCGAGATCAGCCAACATCACAGTGTATTTCAGCACTGGAATCAGCCAAAAATATGTCCCTAGCAGTGCTATTTTCATTATTCAGACCTTCACCCAAAATCTGTGCAACCGCCTCTGAAATTCATTTTCACACTTGCCTGTCTCTGTAGCTAGCTTCCGCAGTGTGCTGTGTGTTTTAACTACAAGGAGATGCTGCAGGTAGAAGAGCTCTCCCTGAAGTCACTGGCATCCTCCTTACATTCAGTCCACGCTCTCTCGGTGCCACGCTTGCAGTGGGGGGCACCTGTCATCTTTTTTGACATCGTGGCAAGCTGTGCCCTAGATTCGGCGCCCCCTCCCCTGCGCAGCACGCAGGTACGGGGGAGTGTGTGCTCTCTTCCCACTGCATTTTTTATTCAATAAATAAATAAAACTTTCCCAAAGTTGTTAAGGTCTCAAAGGTGCAGGAACTTGTAATATGAAAAAAAAAAAAGACCAAAAATAGTAATAAAAAAAGAGTTCAAAGGCAGCCAGGCAAAGCAGAAAGGAAAAGATCAGTTCAGGGGGGCATCAGAGGGAAACTGAATTCTGCTAGATACCAGTGGAAAGTAGCACAGAATCATAGAATTGTTAGGGTTGGAAGGGACCTCAAGGATCATCTAGTTCCACCCCCCTGCCATGGGCAGGGACACCTCACACTACAGCAGGTTGCTCACAGCCACATCCAGCCTGGCCTTAAAGACCTCCAGGGATGAGGCTTCCCCCACCTCCATGGGCAACCTCTTTCAGTGCCTCACCACCCCCATGAGGAAGAACTTCCTAACATCTAATCTGAATCTACCCATTTCTACTTTTGTTCCATTCCCCCTAGTCCCATAACTGCCTGACACCCTAAAATGTCCCTCTCCAGCTTTCTTGGAGCCCCCTTCAGATACTGGAAGACCACAATTAGGTCTCCTCAGAGCCTTCTCCTCTCCACACTGAACAGCCCCAACTCTCTCTATCCTCACAGGAGAGGTGCTCCAGCCCTATTAGGGGATCATGGTTTTACATTAGAAGTGGGTAGATTTAGACTGCATACAAAGAACTTTTTTACAATGAGGATGGTAAAACACCATCCCAGGTTGCCCAGAGTGGTGGTAGATGTCTTGTGCCTTGAAACGTTTCAGATCAGGTTGGACAGGGTTCTGAGCAACCTGGTCTACTCAAAGATGTCCCTGCTGACTGCAGGAGGGTTGGACTAGATGACTTTTAAAGGTCTTTTCTAGCCCAAAGCATTCTATGATTAACAAAGTCCAAAGAAATATGATCTTGATCTTATATATTTGGGCCAAAGTTGGATGCAGAACCTAGAAAGAGCACCAAGGTGCTCAGAGGGTGCAATGCCCTTTTGCTGGTCATAACATACAGATTTTCTAGGAAGGCAATAATTTATGATGCTGTAATGTAAAAGTATCACTTCCTTCCCAGCAACAAGTACTTCTAGTGGACCCTTCTTCCTCTTAGGTGATGTGTAGATCAGTCTTTATCAATGAGCTAGTATAATGTATACATCAACAATAGCTTTTCCTAAAATCAGACTAAATCTCAGAGTTTCTGAAGAGCTTTATCCTTCCTTTGCCTAGCCCCACAGGTTGAAGTCATTGCATAACTTCCTTATTACATTGGACATCACACTAAAACTTTTTGGACTCTATGTCAGAGGTCTAATCTATTTGTATCTACAGCTCTCATGCACTGCTATCACAACAGCCTTTCAAGCATCTTAGAGGTAGAGAAAAGTGGTTTTGAAGTCATTCTCACCAAATCATCTTCACCTTTCAGCCTCAGGGTTCATCTAAATATGAGGCAACAAACAAAAGCCATTTATCCCTTTCTTTCTTTGTGCAGTCTTTCCTATATGCAACCCTATGAGAAGAGTCTGAGGGACCTGGGGCTGCCAGCCTGGAGAAGAGGAGGCTCAGGGGAGACCTTCTTGCTCTCTACAATTACCTGAAGGTGGTTGTAGCCAGGTGGGGGTTGGTCTCCTCTCCCAGGCAACCAGCATCAGAACAAGAGGACACAGTCTCAAGCTGTGCCAGGGGAGGTTTAGGCTGGATGTTAGAAAGAAGTTCTTCACAGAAGGAGTGATTTGCCATTGGAATGTGCTACCCAGGGAGGTGGTGGAGTCACCATCACTGGAGGTATTTAAGAAAAGCCTGGATGGGGTGCTTGGTGCCATGGTTTAGTTGATTAGATAGTGTTGGATGATAGGTTGGACTTGATGATCTCAGAGGTCTTTTCCAACCTGGTTAATTCTATTCTATTCTATTCTATTCTATTCTATTCTATTCTATTCTATTCTATTCTATTCTATTCTATTCTATTCTATTCTATTCTATAAGCTAAAGAGCCTCAGCTCCCTCAGTCTCTCCTCGTATGAAAGATGTTCTTTAGGATGTCAAATGCAGGCAGCTTGATGAGTCCCTGCAAAGTGGTTCAGAAGGTTGGTTTTATTCATCATCTAGAATAGCCCACTTCAGGAGATGCAGCTTCTTATACTCATCTTCTGTAGTTTTAGCTACCACACTTCACCTTGTGGATTTCTTCTCATGTCAATTTCTTGATTAAAATGTTAGGGTGCTTGGGATATGATGAATGGTCAATGATGAATATGGTGGAGCTTGAATTCATGTCCTCTAGACATTTCCTTAGTGTGAATAATAGAATGGTCAATGATGAATACAATGGAGCTTGAATTCATGTCCTCTAGATATTTCCTTGGTGTGAATAATGAGTGATAGTTGGGCTAATGGGGTACGAGGCTTGCCCTGGACTTACACAAAAGGTCAATTTCACCTGCTGAAAAAAACCTCATGCTGAAGTCAGAGGAACTTCTGCAACTTGCTACCACACTTCCATCCCACACTAAATTATCTTTCCCACCCTCCTTAGAACAGTTTCCCCGAGGAGATTCCAAAGGCCATTGTCTTTGCCAGATATTTAATGGTTTGGAATGAATATATTTTATATTTTTTTTACCATCCATCTCTAATGTGTTCAAACCATGAGAGAGCAGAAAAGAAAAAGAAAAAAAAAATAACAAACAAGAAAAAAAAGAGAGTGAGACAGAGAAAGAAAACAAAAAAAAAAGACAAACAAACCCATCAAAATGATAATTGCTAAGTTATCATTTGCTTGCTCTTTTCCAGCCTAGCTGCTGCAGCAGCTCCTCTCTCGTCTTCCACTGCCTTAGCTCCCAAATGGTATCAATTATCCACTAATCTCACAGGGCCTGCACCATCTGAATAACAATTCATTAACCTTCACTTTCCTCCTGCTGATTAACTCGCCCCCACCACCTCCCTGATGTAGGAGACAGCGCGTCGGAAATTCAGCCAAACTTTTTAATTATGCAAATAATACAATACCCGCAGATAATTATTTAGCCCAGGACTCAGGCTACATAGTCTGTGCTCTGCTCTGCTCTCATAGGCTTTTTGCCTCTGTTCTCTTCTGTACATCATCTTAGTTTTGTCAAGGAGAATGAAGGATTTTCAGTTCCTCTCAGCGCAGGTGATCACTCGGAGAAGCTGCGCACGGATGTGCCGTGGTTTGGAGCAGAACAGTTTGCTGCAAGGCCGGGCAGGCTACACAAAGAGCCACTTGAAGTTTTCAGTACCTGTCTTGCAGTCAGCCAGCTTCCAAGCAGCCTCCAGATAAACCTTGTGTGGATCCAAAATCTTTCACTGTAGGGCTGAATTTTGCATCTTATCTCTCCTAGTACCCCATCTGCATCATTCATGTAGTCCCTGCCCATGGCACGGGGGTTGGAACTAGATGATCCTTGTGGTCCCTTCCAATCCTGACTGATACTATGATACTATAAACTCATCAGCATGTGGGGGGTGCCCCAGAATGGTTCCTGCTTTTTTTCCCCTGTCTCTTCTGGCTGTGTCCAGCACATCCAGGGAGGTTCTCCTCTCCCTCTACTCTGTCTCAGTGAGACCTCGTCCTGAGTATTGTGTTCAGTTTTGGGCTCCCCAGTTCAAGAGGGACAGGGATCTGCTGATGAGGGTCCAGTGGAGGGCTATGAGGATGATTAGAGGACTGGAGCACTGGCAACTATGAAACTATGAAACTATGTCTGGTATGGAAGAGCTGAACACTGCTGCATTGGGGTTTTTTTCAGTCAAGTCCTTTTCTTACTCCAGGCAAATTCACTATTTCATAAGTGAATAATTGGAAATCAAGTTTAAATCTTCCAACTTTTCTTTTTGACAGGGATAACTTAAAAGAAAACCACCACCAAAACACACAAACCAAACCAAACCAAATTTTGTTGCACAGAATTTTGTGCACAAAACTTTCCCCCAGAGCTAACTCGGGAATGGCAGGATGGATTTGTTTCAAGCTCTCTAGCATGCTTTTTGACAGACACATATGGGGTTGTTTGCATCATGAAGAGGGTAAGATTCTGGGTACATGAGATTTTGAAGCTGGGTCTGCAATTATCATAGTAGTAGTAGTAATACTATCAGTCAGGGTTGGAAGGGACCACAAGGATCATCTAGTTCCAACTCCCCTGCCATGGGCAGGGACACCCCACACTACATCAGGCTGGCCAGAGCCTCATCCAGCCTGGGCTTAAAACCTCCAGGGACGGGGGCCCCAACCACCTCCCTGGACAACCCATTCCAGGGGCTTCACCACTCTCATGGGGAAGAACTTCTTCCTCACGTCCAGCCTGAATCTCCCCACCTCCAGCTTCATTCCATTCCCCCTAGTCCTATCACTACCTGATAGCCTGAGAAGTCCCTCCCCAGCCTTCTTGTAAGGCCCCCTTCAGATACTGGAAGGCCACAACTAGGTCACCTTGGAGCCTTCTCTTCTCCAGACTGAACAGCCCCAACTCTTTCAGTCTGTCCTCACAGGAGAGGTGCTCCAGCCCTCTGATCATCCTCATGGCCCTTCTCTGTTCACCTCTGGCCAAGCCACATAAATACATCTATACATTGGTACAAACGGTCTATGGACTTCCCTTTGCAGCTTTAGCTGGTCTGCTGAGCTACTTTCCCTGTAAAATAGAGGCGACATTGTTACATAAAGACTTCTTAATCCTCTGGAAAGAAACTTTCTTTGAATTACAGATGACATCAACAATAGCAGATTTTACCATCTGCTGCATTCATCTCTCACATCATTCCTGTATGCTGGAAAAAAAGACAACTGATTCTGCTTGATAATCAGCTTCAAATAGAGTAACATAAGCAAACCTTTGTGAGGTTAAATGATGCAAAATTCCATGCAAATCCGATTCCTCTGGTAACATTTTCCATGTCCTCAACTAACAGTGTTTATAATTAATTCTTGGAAGCAGATTGTCATTAAGTACACCTCAAATTTCGGCTAGAAATTGGATGAACAGGTCAATATGTCAAAGACATTCAGGCTGATTTCACTGGCCAGGATGTAAAAGCAAACCAACCTATATCAGCAGGATGTTTTGGTGGCGAGATTCAAAGAAACAACAGCATGAAATCATTCTATTATCTTGTAGTTCTCAAGTTCATAGATATTTCAGGGTAGCTGAATGCAATTATCTCAGTTTGGTAAAGTAGGAACATGAAGATGCAGGCAAGATGAGGCCCTGCTCTTAAATATTTTTTGAGAGTTAAGTAAGAATTTCTAAGTCCATAAAGGGACTATGGAGAATGTTTTCTCAGCTGCTTCCTTATGGAAAAAGAGTCCACTGTTCCTTGGCACCTTTGCTGCTCTCCAGAAACACCTCCTTTTTCTTTCAGCGAGCATAATTTACTCAAAATCACAATGCTAGACATTTCAGCACCTAAACCCTCAGCATTTCACAGCAAATACACTCCCTGACTTCTATTGTCAGTCAGCCTCAATCCACTGGGAAGCTGAAATAGGTCTGGATGGCACCAAGGATGCAAATGTTCATATAATTAAGAACTGTGACCACAGATTTTTGCCTTCTCTCTCACACATCTGGCCAACCCCTTGCTCAGACTGCTGGCTCCTAGAGGCTCCTGTATGTTCTCATACCTTGCATAGGAAACCAAACTGACTAGCCACCCAGCAGCAGGACAGGTCCAAACTCAACCTGTAGACCAAAGGCTTTAAGTCAAGAAACTGGTGCTGTTTTACAGAGATGCTGAATACCTTTAGCCATTATTGTCTACACTGGAAGAGCCACATGGTCTTCTCTTCCAGAAACAGGTCATGTAAGTAAGTGCTTATGTATGGTGTTTCATGACTAATTTTAGGGACCCAAGTTTTAACAGTTTGCCCTAGGCGACTGGGAAAAAAAAATCATACTGAAACCCAGGCAGTGCTGAAGTGAAGAGAAAGGCAGCCTTAACTCTCTGCCAGAAAATTACAGACACTTAACAATACACAGAATTCAAGCAAGGAAGTTAAATGAAGAAGAATATTTCATCTAAATGAAACCTTTGGGACGCAACATCAGGCCTATCCATGAATTTCTAATGGAATGGATTCAATGAAGGAAGTGCACACTAAATATTTCCTTGAAGTAAGTGAGTCAAGTTACAATTCCCTAGCTTCAACATGGATCCAGGAGATCATTCTTGCCAAACCTTCCGTCACTGTGAATAGAAATTGACTTCCCCCCCCCCACTGACTTGGAGACATGGTAGTAACTATCGATTATATAGCACCGTCAGGGGACGTGGGCTTGGTATCAGAAGGGATTCACAGGCAAAAGTCTTCCCAATGGAGCTCCAGAATCATGTCTTGCACTGCTCTGAAGGTCCTTGGTTGCACATTTGTCCTTCAAGTTTTCCTACCTAAGGATGAAAACCTGCAGAGAAGTTTCTCACACCAGTATGTCGTTCTCAGCATCCGACGAGATGCCGATGATTAGTTCAGGTCTTCTTGGGTGCATCTATCTGCCCTCAGGGAATTTAAGTGACCCAGGATATTCTCATGATGCTTTTTGGAAGGCATGATAAGCACTGATTATGTAGCTTTGCCTTTTCATTTGCATAAGCCAATATTCATCCTAGGGCTTCTCAGATCGAGGGCTGGAATGAGGTTTCCAGGTAAGACTTACTGACCCTCTTTCTCTAGCCACCTGGGCTGACCTTCAAAACCTAAGCTGAAGAAGGATTCAGTTAATGTATGTCTACAAACTTGCAACTTGATTTTTATATAAGTGCTAAGCTAACTCTGTTTAATTGATTTTCCACATTGTACACTGAGAAATAGGATTTTTATGGCTCTTGAATAATTCAGAACTTTGATTCCTAAGGCAAAAAAATTGGGCAAGGAATGAAAGCATAATTATCATTGGAGCAGAGGTCAAAAGGACAAGCTGGCCACGAGTTCATAATGTGCTTGTGCTCTCGGACTCATTGTGGACTGTGGCATATTACCTTCTTGAAATCTTATTACTTAAGGGGGGAGGGGAGGGGGGAAAGAAAAAAGAAAAAGGGGGGGGGGGGGGGAAAGCCAGCACGCAGGCAGTTAGCTGCAAAAGAAATGGAGAAAGTGTTAATTTTTAAGCAAGTTTGACAAAGATTGAGTTTCATATGACAAATACTGTCAGCAAGACAGGATTCTGTCAGTGGAAGAAGTTTAAACATTAACAATTTCTGTCAGGCTGTTGACACAACCACGGCAGACATTTCCCAAGATGCTGAGATGACTGCTGGCATTTGTCAACAATCCTGTCACAGTGACAGCAATAAGACCATGTCTGGAAATGTGACAGTTTTGGCTTTGTGTTCCCCTGAGCATTGGACCAGGTGTTCAGAGAAAGTGTGGGAAAAACCCGTATTTCTGCATTGTCATTCGAAGGCAGAGAGGGAAGTAAGGGGAGGGGGGGAAGGGGGGGGGGGAAAAAACCCAACAAAACCCCACAACAGAGGAGGAAAATGAGCTGTCACTCCAATTCCCGTGATGCCTTGCTGCTTAGCATAACTCCACTCCACGGCCCAGGGTCCACTGGTCCGTACTCTGACAGATAATTAAGAAAGCAGCAGCTTTTTCTAGACGGCTCTTCCCTCGTCATTTGCATTTTAGCCAGAGGCGACCAGTTATAAAAAAAACATGATGGAAAGATGGTAAGAAGCCAATTAGATGGATGGATGGCTGACTGACAGCTCTCTGGTATTACTACTCCAGATTTCATTGTATGTAGCCTGGCAGTTTTCAACAAGAACCAACTTTTGTGCAGGGTTTTGTGGAGCTGTTAAATGAAGGACTATATATAGAATGCAATGGGGTTGATTTTTGGGGTGGTGGGGTGGGTTTTTTTTTTCTCTTTGCACAAATCTTTTACATTTCCCTGAAATAAACATTTATTGTTTCCATTCTACTTTAAGCACAATAACCTGTCTCAATTAATCCCGACTCAGAAATCCTGGAAGACTTTGCATTAAAACTGCTCTCTGGATGCAGCGATGATTAAAAAGTGAGCTGCAAGTGACACTGCACCACACAGCAGAGGTGAAGCCAGTTAGCAGTTGATGCTTCAAAAGAACAGGTTTGATTGTTAAGGTAATCAAATGCCACTGAGTCATTTGCAAGAGCAAAGTATTAGGCTGGAACAAATCAAGTGTCCAAAAGAGAGAAACTGTTTGAAAGAATAAGGTTGGAAAGGGAGAAACTACTTGAAAGAATACATAGGAACCTGAAATTTCTCATTGTGCTGGGAGAATCTGTCCTCAGTGGATGTTTCCTTTCTTCTGGGGACCCTTATATATATATATATATATATATATACACACTTTTTTTTCATCCCTATTGTTTTTCCCAGAGAGAAAAAGATTGTTTTGCACAGGACCTAACAGTTTTAAATATGAAATAGCTTGTAAATTGCTGCTTTTCCAGCTCATCTGCTCAGCTCCAACAGCTGGTAGCCAATCAGAAAAATTCTTCTGTGCTAGTGCCTTGTGGCTGTATCTCACTATAAAATTTAAACATTAGCAGAGCTTTTGTTTCACTTTTGTGGTGTTTGTGGCTTTACTTTTTGTTGTTGTTGTTGTTGCTGTTGTTGGTTTTATGAATCCCAAATCTAACAAAGCACAGCAGCAATTGCGGTTCCAAAGCTGCAGCTGCCATCTGATGTGTAATAGGACTTCACCAACATAAAAAGTCCCTCAGCTTTCCTTGGGTTCTGCAAGTTTTTTCTAGTGCTGGCAATTTTCTCCTGATGAATGGTTGGCGTGTTTTAGCAAAGTTTCCTTTAAACCAATGCTTTCCTTTAAACCAAGGAATGTGATTTTGTTGATGTAATTCATCCAAAGTGTGGGGAGCATTCTTGACTGAAAATGGTACTTCTCCATTTTCCTGCTGCAATACAGCACTGGTTAGGTCACACCTTGAGTACTGTGTCCAGTTCTGGGCCCCTCGATTTAAGAAGGACATTGAGACTCTTGAACATGTCCAGAGAAGGGCAACGAGGCTGGGGAGAGGCCTCAAGCACAAGCCCTGTGGGGAGAGGCTGAGGGAGCTGGGATTATTTAGCCTGGAGAAGAGGAAGGTCAGGGAAGACCTTGTTGCTGTCTACCACTACCTGAAGGGTGGTTGTAGCCAGGAGGGGGTTGGTCTCTCTCTCCCAGGCAACCAGCAGCAGAACAAGAGGACACAGTCTCAAGCTGGAGTCTTAAGCTCGAGATGAGGAGAAAGTTCTTCCCAGAGAGAGTCATTTGCCATTGGAATGTGCTGCCCAGGGAGGTGGTGGAGTCACCGTCCCTGGAGGTGTTCAAGAGGGGATTGGATGTGGCACTTGGTGCCATGGTTCAGTGATAGGTTGGACTCGACAATCTCAGGTCTTTTCCAACCTTATTGATTCTATGAAAACCAAAACAAAAGACATTGTCTCTCTTTTTGTATACTACTGCATTGTTGTTCAGGAGTTCCTTCGCAGGCAGAACAGAAGCAAGGGCAACAAGCCTGGAAGAAACACAAAGAAATTGTTCAAGCTGATGTGCATCACGTTAGGAAAATGAAAGCCCTGATGGAGTTAAATCTTGTCAGGGACATCAAGGGCCACGAGGAAAGCTTCTGTAGATAATGTTCATAAATAAAAAGAAGAGTAAGGAAAATATTGGCTCCCTCTCTGGAGATATTCAAAACTTGCCTGGATGTGTTCCTGTGTAATCTGGTATAGGTGATCCTGCTCTGGCAGAGTGGGTTGGACTAGATAATCTTTTGAGGTCCCTTCCAGCCCCTGAAATTCTGTGATTCTGTGATAAAGAAACAGGTTACCTCAGACATGCAGAAGGCTGAGGCACTCAAAGATTTTTTGTCTTGCTCTTTACTGGTAAGTACTCCTGGCACACCACCCAAGGTGCAGAAAGCAAAGGCAGAGACTGGGGAAATGAAGAAGGCCTGGTATTGATCTGTTAGAGGGTAGGAGAGCTCTGCAGAGGGACCTTGACAGGCTGGACAGATGGGCAGAGTCCAAAGGCATGAGATTTAAAACATCTAAGTGCCGGTTTCTACACATTGGTCACACCAACCCCATGCAGTGCTTCAGGCTGAGGTCAGAGTGGCTGGAGAGCGGCCAGGCAGAGAGGGACCTGGGGGTGCTGGTTGATTGTAGGCTGAACATGAGCCTGCAGTGTGCCCAGGTGGCCAAGAAGGCCAATGGCATCCTGGCCTGCATCAGGAACGGTGTGGCCAGCAGGAGCAGGGAGGTCATTCTGCCCCTGTACACTGCACTGGTTAGGCCACACCTTGAGTCCTGTGTCCAGTTCTGGGCCCCTCAGTTTAGGAAAGATGTTGAGTTGCTGGAAGGTGTCCAGAAAAGGGCAACAAAGCTGGGGAGGGGTTTGGAGCACAGCCCTGTGAGGAGAGGCTGAGGGAGCTGGGGTTGCTTAGCCTGGAGAAGAGGAGGCTCAGGGGAGACCTTCTTGCTCTCTACAACTCCCTGAGGGAGGTTGTAGCCGGTCTCTTCTCCCAAGCAACCAGCACCAGAACAAGAGGACACAGTCTCAAGCTGTGCCAGGGCAGGTTTAAGCTGGATGTCAGGAAGAAATTCTTCACAGAGAGAATGACTGCCCATTGGAATGGGCTGCCTGGGTAGGTGGTGGAGTCACAATCATTGGAGGTGTTTAGGAGGAGACTGGATGGGGTGCTTGGTGCCATGGTTTAGTTGATTAGATCGTGTTGGATGATGGGTTGGGCATGATGATCTTGAAGGTCTCTTCCACCTGGTTTATTCTATTCTATTCTATAGTCCTTGCAAGAGCTCTCAGGGAGAGCTTGAATTCATATCCACAGACTTTGACAAGAATTTGCCACTTTTCTTACAAGGAGTAGCAAAGATACAAAGATTCTGTTCACAATCATCCCTAAACTGGAATTGCCATCTGCCATTGGGATGGCAAAGAGAATTTAGGAGAAAATATTTCCAAATAAACTGAAAATCTGCTAATCATCTTCCAGATGATTTAAATATACTTTTTCCCCATTGATTTATGGTTACATGTATTTATCTCAAAACAGTGTCTGTTAATTTGACCTAGTAGATGTTCATCAACTGCTGTTATTTACATTTGCCTTTATTCCTCCAAGTCTTAAAAATACTCATAATGAAATGAAAACAACAGCAACAACAAAACCCCACCATAATTTCTAATGGCAGATATCTTAATGGCATGGAAGTCTAATTAAACCAAAATGCATTTTTACCTCAGAATCATAGAATCTCTTTGGTTAGAAGAGACCCTTAAGAGCAGCAAGTCTAACTTGCTGGGCCATGAGGATGATCAGAGGGCTGGAGCACCTCTCCTGTGAGGTCAGACTGAGGGAGTTAGGGCTATTCAGTCTGCAGAAGAGAAGGCTCCCAGGAGACCTAATTGTGGCCTTCCAGTATCTGAAGGGACCTACAGGAAAACTGGGGAGGGGCTTTTTTAGGATATCAGGGAGTGATAGGGCTAGGGGGAATGGAAAAAAATAGAAATGGGTAGATTCAGCTTGGATGTTAGGAAGAAGCTCTTCCCCATGAGGGTGGTGAGACACTGGCACAGGTTGCCCAGGGAGGTGGTGGAAGCCTCATCCCTGGAGGTTTTGAAGGCCAGGCTGGATGTGGCTGTGAGCAACCTGCTGTAGTGTGAGGTGTCCCTGCCCATGGCAGGGGCTTGGAACTGGCTGATCCTTGAGGTCCTTTCCAAGCCTAACAATCCTATGATTCTATGATCCTATGATTCTGTTAACCCAGCACTGCCAGGTCACTACTTGACCATGTCTCTCAGCACTACATTTGCATGTCTTTTGACATGTCTCCAGGGACAGTGACACCAGCCTGTCACTGGGAAGCCTGTTCCAACATTTTGCAACGTTCTTTGTGAAGGGATTTTTCCTAATATCCAAGCTAAACCATCCCTGGTTCAGATTTGTCCCACAAATCCCAATATATATCCATGTTTTAAACCAATAAATGAATGCATGCACATGTATTTTCAAAAGGAGGTTTCTGCAAAGTTAGTGCATGGTTAAAGTGCTGTCATCAGAAAAAAATGATGTGGATTTCAGGAGATATGGATTATCAAATACATGGATCATAGGCATTGTATGGAATTCAAGAGACACAAAGTCAGGGAGGAAGGTGGGAAATTGAGAAAGCCAGAAGGAAAGAGCTTAATTTTTTGGCTATTTGTATTCTCCTCTTCTTCCAATAGATATTTATTCATTTAAAATCTAAATTGTGGCTTCATTTCAGTCACTTCTTTGTTTGCAAACAGCTTGGGGAATGCTCTTGGATTTTATCTCAAGGTGTCTAACAGTGAAGTATGGAAAATGGACTGGATTTGACTCACAGCCAGCAGCGAAGGAACAAATAAACAGTCCTCTGGAAACACCCTTGAAAGACTGGGCAAAGGAAACATTCCACACATTGTTTGCTTGTGCTGTTTGTTTTGTTACAGATGGATTTCTCAGGGTGGAGGTCAAGGAATTAATTGTTAACACAGTCATGACACAGGGGATAGAAGAAGGGGCGATGAAGTGTCTTCCATTAAAACTTCAGTGATGGCTTTAGTCGACAGATTTGGAATGTGACTACGAAACTTGAAAGTACTCCTGTTAGAAAGATTCAGGAACCTTTAGAGTGGGAAACATCTAATCTACCTTTGCCTACATAAAAATTAGGCATTTAGTCTAAGCTTGATTCTTTTGCTCTCAGGTTTAGAGAGCTGCTCTGGGGTTGACCCATCCATTCCTAAGATCAAGTGTCTTGACACTTCAATAATTTATACCCTATAGGAGGAAGCTGGATCTCTAGTTTAGTCACTTACTTTTTAGATGGTTCATCTTGTACAAAAGGGATCCCAAACTTCCTCCATAGATGGCTGTGTTGGGATTTAGATCTCACTCCTTTATTTGTCAGCATCCAAGACTGGAGGGCAGCCTACTGCTTGACTCTGACACAGTGACTTCTGTGATAAAAATCACTCCCTTAAAGGAGGACCCAGAAATTTCTTTTTAGGTCTTTTGTCTAATAGTCAATTCTGTCCAGCTCCCTAGATGAGTAATGCTATAAGCCTGCCAGGGTTTTAAGCCTAACTTCTCTTTGTTCTTTCAATACAAGTACCTAGATGTGAACTGCTGCTTTATTATTGTATAATGAAAATTATTCTTTTTGGCTGTTTGATGCCTTATTTTCCCCACAGCAGTGGAGGAAAAAAAATTGCATATGACACAAGAGCAGAAGATACTGAAGGTAAGAACTATTTTATTATTCACCACTATTATTTCCAGCGCAATAAAACACTAACATAACAATAACACAGACTCCAAATATAGCCAGAATATATTAGGAGAAGCATTTTGCCCATGGTCTTGAAGCAAACACAAGCATAATTTAATATTAGATGATATGATGGATGTACTGAACATGAGAAAACACTAGGCTCTTCAGCCCAAACCAGCATAAACATGACAGATGAAAATAACTCTCAGAGTTTAAAAGCAGAACAATCTCTTTGTGCAGAAATATTGCAGCAGGTCTTAAGGATTGACTAAAGACTTGCACCTCCCTAGCGGCCTGGAGAGCAGGATCGTGATTCATAGGGCACAGCAGCAAAAAGTCTGATCACACCGGGGTTTAAAACAGGAAAGGAGAATCACAAGTGTCCCATAATTGGAAGACTGGAGAGAAGAAGGGGGAATGCAGTCTTGTAAGATTCAGAAGATGGAAGATTGAGGAAGATGAGGCACTCACATAAATGTCAAGATCGAGTTGATAGAGCATTGTCTGGGAAATCAATGCAGAGTGGAAGGCATTCAAGAGCACAGAGAAACACCTGCCTTCTCTGGAATGGATGAAAACTCTGGCAGTGGCACTGAAAACAGGTGTTGTTTTCATAATTAAAACTCAGGGGAAACCTGCCTAAAGGGAGCTGTAATGATGAAATAGAGGGGGGAGGTGAAAAAAAAGCACCCACCCACGGAGAACAACATCTCATTAGGAGAGATAAACTTCACATGCAAACAGCGTGCAGCTAAATGAGAAGTTGTTTTTTTTCTTCATGGTCCTCTGGTGTGAGACAGGTTCAGAGGTTCTGCTTATTTTGCTGCAAGCTGCTGATTAGTAGCTGCGAAGGTTTTCAGACAAGTGTGAAAGACAGGACTGGCAAATGAAGATGCAAGTTGTCTTTCCAAAGGGGCACTTTGTAAAAATCAGTGTCTGGACAGAAATAGGAAAGCCTTTGAGAGGTTAGAAAGCCCTTGTAATGACTGGCTGTGGAATGACCCAGTTTAGTTATTTTGCTTGGCTTCTTGTTAATATTGTTTTCCCTGTGTAGCCAATGCACACTAAAGCCTGAAGAATAAGACCCTGAGGCAATTCTGAAATCATCTAGAGTGTATTTTCTCGGAGATAAAAACCATAAGTGACTCCAGTCGCTCTGACTCAGCTTGGTGTTCAGATCCTATGGAGTCAACTGTGGTGCAGACAAGCAGAGCGTTGCCGGAAACCCTCCAGGAAATATGAGATGTCTGGGTGATTCCACACTGGATTTTTCATAACCTTATCAATACCATTCCTCAAATAAGGATGTTTAAAGATGGAGAGAAACTGTTTATGTCAAGGAGAGGCTTGTAGTGCAGAGGAAAACTGGTTTGCTCTGAAAAAAGGCTTCTGTTACAGAGTTTTCAGAGGAGCAACGTAGTGCAAGGATTTCACAGTATCACTAAGGTTGGAAGAGACCTCGAAGATCATCGAGTCCAACCTGTCACCACAGACCCCATGACTAGACCATGGCACCAAGTGCCACGTCCAATCCCCTCTTGAACACCTCCAGGGACGGCGACTCCACCACCTCCCCAGGCAGCACATTCCAATGGCGAATCACTCTCTCGGTGAAGAACTTTCTCCTCACCTCCAGCCTAAACTTCCCCTGGCACAGCTTGAGACTGTGTCCCCTTGTTCTGGTGCTGGTTGCTAGAGAGAAGAGGCCAACCCCTTCCTGGCTACAACCACCCTTCAGGTAGTTGTAGAGAGCAATGAGGTCGCCCCTGAGCCTCCTCTTCTCCAGGCTAAACAACCCAATTCCTTATTTTTGATAAGGAATTTTTGGGATAAACATCTGAATCAGATCTGATGCTCTCCAGTTCCTTTGTGCTTAGTATGCACAGCTGGCATTCAGGAGCTGTTACAGCTGGCCAACTACCTGCTGTACCAAAGTAACAAATAGGCCACTAAATCCTCAAATTCCATGAACAAACAAAGCCATTATCCCAACAGGATGGGAAACGAGCTGGAGGTACAGCAGCCCATCTACAGCTACCTGAAGGGAGGTAGTAGCCAGGTGGGGATTGGTCTCTTCTCCCAGGCAACCAGCACCAGAACAAGAGGACACAGTCTCAAGCTGCACCAGGGGAGGTTTAGGCTGGAGGTGAGGAAGAAGTTCTTCATAGAAAGAGTAATTGGCCATTGGAATGTGCTGCCAAGGGAGGTGGTGGAGTCACCATCATTGGAGGTGTGTAGGAAGAGACTGGACGAGGCACTTGGTGCCATGGTTTAGTTGCTTAGATGGTGTTGGGTGATATGTTGGACTCAATGATCTCGAAGGTTTTTTCCAACCTGTTAATTCTGTATTCTGTATTCTGTATCCTATCCCTGCCTATGACTGAAGGATCAGTTGATTTGTCTCAGTCTCCATGTTGAGAGGAGCACAGAAGCCAGGTTTTGTCTATCTTGTGGGACACTTCTAGGTGACATTTGAAAATGAGCCTTTATCAGCATTGCTCTTGTCTTAGGTTTTAAATGGAAAAGAAGAGAACAGCTTTGCTATCTCAGGCAAGTCAACACTTCCAACAAGGCATGCCTCTGGGATGACTTTTCTCCCTTCCAGGTGTGCCAGCCCTGTGGGTCTTGAATAACCCACAGATGTGGCATCAGTAGCAGAAGTCTCTGCAGGCTAAATGGAGTTTTACATCTCTCACTTTGTTGGTATTATTCTACCATAGAGGAAGTGTCTGCATTCAAGCAGTGTCATGTGGGAAACTGCTGTTAATTTTTATGATGGCTCCTGGACTCACATCTTGGTTTTTGCCCAGGGCAAGGAGCAAGAACCACACAGCCTGTGCTGATTTGCACGTAGGTATCGTGCCCAGTAGAAAATTCCTCTGTAGTCATTGGTTGCAAAGGATGAGAAAAATGACCTGTGTAGACCTGAAGCCTTTTGTCTTGGATCAGGAAAAAGTTGCTGAGTCTTTATAGTAATACAATAATATTCTTGT
Source organism: Colaptes auratus (assembly GCA_015227895.2). Classification (NCBI taxonomy): domain Eukaryota; kingdom Metazoa; phylum Chordata; class Aves; order Piciformes; family Picidae; genus Colaptes; species Colaptes auratus. The sequence continues at coordinate 11,406 of JAAWVA010000066.1, read as the reverse complement.
AATAATTTGTTGTTAAATTAATATCATCATAATAAAAGGTCAGACTTTCAGCCTGGAGAAGAGGAGGCTCAGAGGAGACCTTATTGCTGTCTACAACTACCTGAAGGGAGGTTGTAGCCAGGTGGGGGTTGGTCTCTTCTCCCAGGCAGTCAGCACCAGAACAAGAGGACACAGTCTCAACCTGCACAGGGAAAGTTTAGGCTGGAGGTGAGGAGAAAGTTCTTCACTGAGAGAGCTTTTAGACATTGGAATGTGCTGCCCAGGGAGGTGGTGGAGTCACTGTCCCTGGAGGTGTTCAAGAGGGGATTCCACTTGGTGCCACGGTTTAGTGGTCATGAGGCCTTGGGTGACAGGTTGGACTTGATGATCTTTGAGGTCTTTTCAACCTTATTGATTCTATGATTCTATGATTAGCAGCTAAGTATTGTATCACAGTGTCAGCAAGGTTGGAAGCCGAACAGTGCTTCAGTTGTGGAGAAAGCAGAGAAGGGAGGTGTGCTGCAGTCCAACAGGACTGTGATGTGCTGAGGATATATTCGTATTGCAGGAGCAGCTAATACCCACAATCAGCATGAGAGACTGTGTGGTCTATGTACATAATAAAACTTCTTTTTATTGTTTATTTGTGGTTTTTTGTTTTATTTTTTCCCCCAAGGAAGCTTAAAATAGGCAACAATAACACTAAGAAAAATCACACAAGTAAGCAAATAATACTGTTTGCTATTTTACAAGCAGGAATCAGAGGCACAGAGAGACTGAATGATTTCCTCCAGCTTGAACAGGGTATGTGTGTCCTGACCTGGACTTTCTCTTTGCTTTTGCCTTAAGACTATCCTTAATCAGATGTCTGTGATTCAGACTGCTTCACACATTAACCACTGACACAACAATTTGTAAGGAGACCTGCAAGTAAAGCTTTTCTTCTACTGTCTGACTGGGTTAAGGGGCTGAAGGACTGTAGAAATACGGTGTAAGGATTTAGCAAGTAATAGAATGAGGACAGCCACTTGAACTAGATCCCAAATGCACTTTAAAGGTTAGAAGAACAAGATGTATTTACAAACGCATATTAGCAACAAAATGCACTGACAGCAAGCCATCTGAATCAGTCATCGTATCCTCATCTTAACAGACCTGCCAAAAGCCCTAATTAAGGTCTCCCTCAGGACTCTTGTTTTCTATCTCATTATCCTGATAGAGTGGACACCAATGAGCCTCTTAATGAGGATTAAACTGTAGGTTTTAGTTGAATTTGCATCTCACATTTGCTGTTGATGAGACTCCCCTGAACTGTGCCATATAGACACGTAGATACTTCCCAGCCCCTAACTCAGACTGCAACACGCTCTAGGAAAAACCTGGCGATCGGCTTCCACTGCTTTGCCTAACAATTGCCCAAAAATGAGAGATAAAAATGGTCTGGTTTGATAAATACAGCACTTTCCCACCCACAGTCCAACGCTGTGTGTCATATTGCTGCGTTCCTGGCTTAAAAGGGACAGCTGCTCCAGGGATCTGGAAGCACTCTCTTTAGTTTTTAACAGAAGGAAAAACTGAGACGGAAGCAGATGTTTGTGACTGTATCATGTGTGAGATGAGGCCTTTGGAGACCCTTTTTTTGTTGTTTTGTTTTCCTGACAGCAAGTGTTTAAAGTCTCATCTTCCTTAAAGGAATTTTGATTTCCTGCCTGACCCAAGAAATATGCTTTGTGTAAATCCACATGACAGAGTTTCTTGCTGATGGTTTTAGTCGTTGCTGCGCTGTTTGTCGCAAGGCAGGACCACTAAAGTCTAGGGTGGCATAAGGGCCAGGAGCCTTCTAGGTCCTAGGAAGCAGAAGGGTTCCTTGCTAGAAATCAGACCAAAAAGAGTTTTATCAGCATTCCTAAAATCTGCAAGTCCCAAATTAGCATCTCTATCAATTTATTGATCTTAATTAGCATCCTCTAAAGGAAATATATCTCTCTCTTGCAGAGATCTTCTGCAAACCAAGCCTAATTCCTTCTGAGGTTGTCCTTGCTCCCCGACATCAACAAGGATCGACACTGACTCCTCTCCACCATGCTTGCTCAGCACTTATTTATCTCATTTTTTGGCCTTAATCTATTCATTGACATCTGGCAGCAGGTTGGTGAGACAATTTAACCTTCAGAAGGGATGCCAAACCTTTCCCTCATTAGTATGTGTAATTGGGGACATTGATGATTAAATTGAGGAGGACTCAATATTTTGGTTGAATTTTGATGCCTAGGTTATCCTAACTCTTTTACACCTGTATTGGATTTTTCTGTTTACAGAAAATCTGTGGGATAAAAAGCACAAAAATTTAAGGCTTTGTCAGAGAAAAATTTGGAAGTAGTGCAAGAACACCTCGGGGTTCAGAAGATAAGAGGAAGAAACCCTCAGTATTTATTGTAGATTTAGAGATCTTTACTGCTGAGTTAGAGATCTTTACTGCTGAGTTAGAGATCTTTACTGCTGAGTTAGAGATCTGGGTGGCCTGGTCTAGCTGAGGATGCCCCTGCTTACTGCAGGAGGGGGTTGGGCTAAATGATCTCTGGATATCCCTTCCAGCTCGGACCATTCTATGTCTCTCTGATCTTGCTTAAGATATTCTCACTGGGTATAACATAGAATCAATAAGGTTGGAAAAGACCTCAAAGATCATCGAGCCCACCTGTCACCCAACACCTCATGACTACTAAACCATGGCACCAAGTGCCACATCCAATCCCCTCTTGAACATCTCCAGGAATGGTGACTCCACCACCTCAGCACATTCCAATGGCTGACAACTCTCTCTGTGAAGAACTTTCTCCTCATCTCGAGCCTAAACTTCCCCTGGTGCAGCTTGAGACTGTGTCTTCTTGTTTTGTTGCTGATTGCCTGGGAGAAGAGACCAACCCCCTCCTGGCTTCAACCTCCCTTCAGCTAGCTGTAGAGAGCAATAATGTCTCCCCTGAGCCTCCTCTTCTCCAGGCATGTGTGTGGGTATATGCATGTGTGTGGCCTGATGCACAGGGCTTTTTTTTTTAATGGCTGGGAGATAAACATTTATTAATGAGTAATTTCCATTCACTTTTGCAAGTCATCATCTACCAAATCTGAACTGTGAAGCACATCTCTGCATGCTTGTTAGAGAGATAAGATCACTGTTCCCTGTGAGGTTCAGCTAAGAAAAATATGACATGAATTGTAACCACAATAAAAACAGAGAGACGTGTGAAAGCAAATCACAGATGTCAGGCAAAGCCAGAGGAAATATGCAGGAGGATTGCAGTCTTAGAGGCACTGTTTCCCAACACTGGCATTGTTGCTCATAAAACTGTGTTAGAGAGAGGGTTCTTTAAAAACATTGCTTCTTTTGCCCCTCCAATAACTGCAGCCATGACCAGAATTCAGCTCTCTATCTGCTATGATGCCAAACCATTTTTCACCTCACAGCAGAGCTTTCTGTCCAAATATGCTCCACCATGGGCACCAGAGCAGTTGGGACCATAGGTGATGCCTAGTTTTAGTCATCTTCCAAGCAGCTGTTAGTGGCATTCACAAGGCTAGGTGGGTTGTATTGTACTGTATTGTACTGTATTGTACTGTACTGTATTGTACTGTATTGTATTTAAGTGGGTTGGATTGGTTGATGGGTTGGACGTGATGATCTTGAAGGTCTCTTCCAACCTGTTGTATTGTATTGTATTGTATTGTATTGTATTGTATTGTATTGTATTGTATGTTGTTTTAGAGTGGGATTACAGACAACAGCCGGAGGGAAGAATGGCTTTGACACAAGCATTTTCTCCTCTCCACTTCATGGTAAGATAGAAGAGGAGTCACATTCACTCAACAAGGTAGAAGCACTTGGGATTTTATTTTATTTTATTAATTAAGCAAAATTGGATGCATTGGGAAATGGTGTTTCACTGCCTTGTGAGGTGGATCAAATGAAACAAGTCAAGAGAATTAAACCAACCTAGAGAAAGCCTCTCATTATGTAACATTCAGTCAAGCCATGGGATTCTCGTTTTCAGGCACTGACAGCTGGTATTGCCAGTGCTATAATCTTCCATGAGTTCCAGTTTTGCCTGTGTAACTCTGCAGAGTCGTTGCTTTGAGTTAGAGAAGAGCTGTAAGGGATTGAAGGCTGGCAGAGAATTCTGAAGAAACACTGGTTTATGCTTGTCTACAGGCCTTAAACCTTGTCTCTTACTGCAGACAGGGCATTGGTCTGATCCAGTACTGTGCTTTGCTTTTCTTAAATATTGGCATGGGTTGAGGATTATACCTTTGAGAAACCATGGAGAAGACCCCCAGGAGGTCCAGATGGGCCCAGGGGTGGACAGGAAATTCACAGAATCAGCCAGGTTGGAAGAGACCTCCAAGATCATCAAGTCCAACCAATCACCCAACCCTATCTACTCAATTAGACCATAGCATTAAGTGCTTCACCCAGGCTTTTATTAAACACCTCTAGGGATGCTGACCCCACCACCTCCCTGAGAAGCCCATTCCAATGGCCAATCTCTCTTTCTGTGAAGAACTTCTTTCTAAGATTAAGCCTAAACTCCCCCCTTCTCAACTTGAGACTGTGTCCTCTTGTTTGGTGCTGGTTGCCTGGGAGAAGAGACCAATCATCACCTGGCTGCAACCTCCCTTCAATTAGGTGTAGAGAGCAAGAAGGTCTCCCCTGAGCCTCCTCTTCTCCAGGCTCCAGCTGCCTCAGCCTCTCCTCATAGAGCTGTGCTCCAGACCCCTCCCCAGATTTGTTGCCCTTCTCTGGACATGTTCCAACCACTCAACATCTTTCTTGAATTGAAGGGCTGAGCTGGGGCAAGGAATGGACAGGAAATTGTCATCTGTTATTTTAGTCTATTTAGGCTGGCAGCAAAACCAGCTCTTCGCCTTTTCTTACCTCTTCTCCCTGGATGCAGTGAGCAATGGTATCTGATAGGGGGAGTGGGGAAGGAGGATGCTTCCAGGCTTGACTTGGTGGTTTGGAGAAGGCTTTGGCTTGATGGATTTTTTGTGCATTGCTTATGTTTCTGCATTGCCTTTTATTGTAGTTTATAGTTATTAAAAACACCTTCAATTTAATCTGCCAACAGATTCTGTATTTCTATCCAAATCCTGTGTGGGAGCTTGTTTTAATTACTTTGACAGTCATTTTTGAGCCTGTTTCCCCCCACTGCCCTTTAACCAAAGCCAAGTATCAAAAAGTTTTCCTTGTCACTGCAATGTGCAACATTTTGTCTTCCCAGTCCTACTCTCCTGGATAAGACTTTTTAAGATTAAAAAAGAGGAAGAAAAAAACAAAATAAAATTACAACTTCTTTCTGTAGAATAGAGTAGAATAGAATAGAATAGAATAGAATAGAATAGAATAGAATAGAATAGACCAGGATGATGTCCAACCCATCATCTAACACCATCTAATCAACTAAACCATGGCACCAAGCACCCCATCCAGTCTCTTCCTAAACACCTCCAGTGATGGTGACTCCACCACCCCCCTGGGCAGCACATTCCAATGGCAAATCACTCTCTCTATGAAGAATTTCTTCCTAACATCCAGCCTAAACCTCCCCTGGTGCAGCTTGAGACTGTGTCCTCTTGTTCTGGTGCTGGTTGCCTGGGAGAAGAGACCAATCCCCAACTGTCTACAACCTCCCTTCAGGCAGTTATAGACAGCAATAAGGTCTCCCCTGAGCCTCCTCTTCTCCAGGCTAAGCAACCCCAGCCCCCTCAGTCTCTCCTCACAGGGCTTGTGCTCCAAACCCCTCCCCAGCTTTGTTGTCCTTCTCTGCACACCTTCCAGCAACACAACGTCTTTCCTAAACTGAGGGGGCCAGAACTGGACACAGGACTCAAGGTGTGCCTAACCAGCTTGGTATACAGGGGGAGAATGACCTCTCTGCTCCTTCTGGCCACACTATTCCTGGTGCAGGCCAGGATGCCGTTGGCCTTCTTGGCCACCTGGGCACACTGCTGGCTCATGTATGATTGATTCAAGGTGACATGATTTAGTTGATTAGATGGTGTTGGATGATAGGTTGGACTCAATGATCACAAAGATCTTTCCAAACCTGGTTAATTCTGCATTCTGCACACGAGACACCACAGCTGACAACCCTCAGGTATGTTTGTCTGGTGACAATGACAGAAGTGATGTTAAGTGGAGGGCTTGACAGCTTGTAATTTGCTTGTGTCCTCAGTGTAATTTAAGCTGAACTCTCTAACAGTCAGGGCACTTCTGCAGAGCTTGTGCCTACATGAAAATATTCCCCGTGAATCTATTACAAATGTGTAATATTGTGAAGCTCAAGCATTAACAATTAACCTCTAAATTGCACTGATCGAGATTTTCATGTTTTCTTTCTCATTTTGGCAAGAATTTGGCATTCTAGTCCTTCTGCTCTCAGCTTTCACTGTAAGAGTTTCATTCCTGTCTGATCTGTCTCCACGGGGAGTCTCTAGGAATCGCCAACCAGATTTCCACCCACCCCTCAGTGGCTACAGACATGCACAAACACCTGGTGAGATTTGCAGTACTGCTAAGATGCCCAACCTCAGACAAGTCCACAGGGTTTATACACTTAAATGCTTTAAAAAACAAATAAATTCTAATCTTGCTCTAATCTATCTTCTCTTTGGAGGTGTAGCAGCCACTTCCAGTCAATCAGCACCAGAATGAGAGGACACAGTCTCAAGCTGCATAGGGGAGGTGGTGTTTAAGAGAGACTGGAGACTCCTATTCTGTTCTATTCTATTCCATTCCATTCCATTCTATTCTATTCTATTCTATTCTATTCTATTCTATTCTATTCTATTCTATTCTATTCTATTCTATTCTATTCTATTCTTCTATCCCATCCCAACCCATCCCATCCCATCCCATCCCATCCCATCCCATCCCATCCCATCCCATCCCATCCCATCCATCCCATCCCACCCTATCCTATCCTATCCTATCCTATCCTATCCTATCCTATCCTATCCTATCCTATCCTATCCTATCCTATCCTATCCTATCCTATCCTCTCCTCTGCTTGAGGGCTTCTGTATAAAGAAGACCAAATAGTCAATGCTCAATGTCATTGTGACTACCATCCAATAAAGAGGAATTTAAGCTGCTAAGGGGTCTAAGAGCACAAGTATTTCGAGGAGCAGCCACAAGAACTGGCTTTGCTTAACCAGAGAGAAAGAAGGTTGAGGGGAGATCTCTCTCTACATCCACCTGAAAGGAAGTTGTAGCAAGGTTGGGGTCAGTCTCTTCTCCCAGTTGGAGAAGAGGAAATAACCTCAAGTGGTGCCAGGGGAGGCTGAGTTTGGACAGTAGGAAAAATTTCTGCACTGAAAGGGTTTTCAGGCCTTGGAAGAGGCTGCCCAGGGAAGTGGTTGTGTCACCATCCCTGGAGGTATTTAAAAGCTGTGCAAATGGGATGCCTAGGACATGATTTAGTGGTGGACTTGGAAGTGCTGCTTTAATGGTTGGATTTGATGATCTTGAAGGTCTTTTCCAAACTAATCAAATCTATGGTTCTATGATCTATCTTCTGAACAGCTTTGTATTATCAGGACTCAAGTGTCTGAAGTTCATGGGCCGTCAACCTGCTGGCATCAAGGAATTTGTATTAACAATGCTGAGGGCAAAATATAATGATTTTTGAGTTGCAGAAATTAGTTGGATGAACTCATCCATACCCCTCACATTGCAGGAAACACCTTACAGTAGTATTTACTTCTAGTGGGAATGATCAGGTTACGTTGCCATCACTTATTCATTGTAAATATCTAAATCTGAGCTGAACTTTCTGAACTCTATCCAAAATCATCTCAGAAAGATCAGCACAGCCCAGCTGGATACTCTTTTCTGATGGAGGTGAGATGATGTGTGCTCCACAAGAGCATATTTATGCCCATTGACAGAGGGTGTGACTCTCAGAGCTAGATTTCTTCAGTTAGCAACGATGAATCCTGACCTGAAGTCTTGCCTTTTTCTCTCCATTTACTTCATATTCAGGTCTAAAAGCCAAAGATGGGGCAAGATAAGGGTCTCCTCTGTATTGTTTAATGGCAAGAGTGAATGCAATGCACCTGAATACTTCAGTTGCATTTTCTCAAGTGCCCACCTGCAAACCAAAACATTGTTCATCATCTGTTATTTACAGAACTTACCATCCCTTGAGGGCTTCAAGAAACATGTGGACATGGCACTTTGGGGCACAGTTTAATGGCCACGGTGGTGTTAGGTCAATGGTTGGACTCTTAGAGTTCTTTTCCAACCAAAACAATTCTATGACTGATTCTATGAAATTAAGATTGCAATATAATGACAAGAAAACCTCCATGTGAAAAAGGGAACTAATATCAGATGAGTAGAAAGAGTGATTGGCCATGGGAATGTGCTGCCCAGGGAGGTGGTGGAGTCACCATCACTGGAGGTGTTTAGGAAGAGACTGGATGAGGCACTTGGTGCCATGGTTTAGTTGATTAGGTGGTGTTGGGTGATAGGATGGACTTGATGATCTCAAAGGTCTTTTCCAACCTGGTTAATTCTATTCTATTCTATTCTATTCTATTCTATTCTATTCTATTCTATTCTATTCTATTCTATTCTATTCTATTCTATTCTATTCCATTCCATTCCTATCCTATCCTATCCTATCCTATCCTATCCTATCCTATCCTATCCTATCCTATCCTGTTCTAAGGTTGGAAAAGACCTCAGAGATCAACAAGTCCAACCTATCACCTAATACCTAACACCTCATGACTGACTAAACCATGACTTCAAGTGCCACATCCAATCCTTTTTAAAACATACCTATAACAATAAATTTTAGAGCATCAGATGTGCTTCTAAAGCAGTCACATTTTATGGGAGGTTAGCCTCTGTACTCTTAAAAGAAAGTAAAGCACTTTGTCAAACAATGAAAAAGAGGAGAGCCTCCTGGTTCCCCTTCTACAGGTATCTAGCAAGCTGTGTGTAAAGCCAGGAGCTCCCAGCCACCCACTTAACAGTTTTGCAAGGCACATGCTTCTTGCTAAACAAACCAAGTTACTCCTGTATATTTTAGCAGGGGAGGAAAATCCATCTCCAATGGTTTTGGACACCTTGTTACAACCCATTCTGAAATCTGTCAAGCAAGTAATGACAGCTAGGACACAGAGGAATACTTCTTCACTTCAAGAACAAGGAGGCCCACAAGGAAAATTTGCTGATTTGCTAAACCCTTTACATTTCCAGATACAGCAGTAGGATGCTGAGAATATTACTGTAAACTATCACAGATAGCAGGACTTTTACCTCTGTGGATTATTGAGCTGGGCAGTTCCTACCTGAATAGTTCTGCTTAACTCGGACACTGCCGATAGAGTAATCCTGAAATCTCATATTGACACGTGGAGCTGCATTTGGATTCATCCAAATGCAAGTTGCCTAGAGGTTTCAGAGGAACATCTTTTACAAGAGATTTCAACCCAAAGTGCTAACAACTTGTGTTTGCTCTTAGTGTAGTGACACATCTTACCTCAGAAAAGCAAGCAACCTGTAGTTTTGTGTGCATCATTATCAGGATCAACGATGGTAGTAAGGATAGGCAGTCCTGGAATAGAACAAACCAGAATAGAATCATAGAATCAATAAGGTTGGAAAAGACCTCAGAGATCATCAAGTCCAACCTGTCACCCAACACCTCCTGACTAACTAAACCATGGCTTCAAGTGTCACATCCAATCCCCTCTTGAACACCTGCAGGGATGGTGTCCCAGCAGCAACATCCCTAAGTATTTGTATTGTCCACTATGTAAAACTTGAGGGCTTTAGAAGAAGCAAGCAAAACAAAGCATCCACCACAGCAAGCAACATGGCTGGAGATCTCTTGCAACCATCAGCAACCTCCTAAGGTGTGGAGAGCAGCTTCTCCACCACTCAGTTCTTGGCTTTTGCATCTCACTGCTGATGTGGCAGTGGCCCACATGAGCTCCTACACAGCTCAGCATCAGGACAGTGCTGAGCAAGCAGATCCTGATGCCCCCCCATTTATCACATTACACATAGACTAGACTAGACTAGAAGACCTTTGAGATCATTGAGTCCAACCTATCACCCAACACCATCTAATCAAGCACCAAGCACCCCATCCAGTCTCTTCCCAAACATGTCCAGTGCCAGTGACTCCACCACCTCCCTGGGCAGCACATTCCACTGGCCAATCACACTTTCTAGGGAGAACTTCTGTCCTTGCTGGTGTTTCAATTAATACAGCTGTTCAGTGTTCAGTGTGAGAGTGAGGAAGTGTGCACAAGACTGGTCCCAGGACTGATCCCTGAGGGACTCTGCTTGTCCCTGGCCTCCACTGGGACATGGACCCATTGACAGCCACTCTCTGGGTGCGCCATCAAGCCAGTATTAGCTTTATATATTTGTATATACTTCATTTTATTATGATTTTCATTAAAGCTGTTTTAGTTTTCCAACCCATGAGTCTCTCTGCCTTATTTCATTTCTCTTCCCCTTCATGAAGGGAGAGGCATTAATAAAAGAGAATTTCTCTGGCCAGCCCAGCCCTAGCCCTTGAGATAGACTCATATGACTTATGATAAAACCTTGTGCCTCTGCTTTTAGCTCATAGGGGTAGAAGAAATCTACCATGAAATTAAATCTCAGAGAAAACATACAGGTAACAGGAGTGACTTCCAAAAATCTAGGTGTGTAGGAACAATGCAAGAACACAATTTACAGCCAGACAATTTCCATCCCATCTCTGCACCTTGCCAGATAGAGATCTCCCTCCTATAGTGTACCTGGAAATATGCAGAAAATGCAGCTCTTCCACTTGTGAAAAAAAACAAAACCATAATCAAATCAACAGAGTTCCAGAGAGAGAAACTTTGACCCTTCTCCCCAAAAATGTCTGGAATAGCTCTTCTTATCCTGTTTTCTTTTGGGAATAAAACCCTCCCTCTACCCTGCAGGTATCCTTTCTCTCTTTGTAGCAGCATATTCAATGGGATCAAATTTAAAATGTTCAAACCCCCAAATTCCTCACAAGGTACTGTGAAACTGCACCTCACGTGGCACTGCAAAAGCAAGCGAGGAAGCTTTGATTTATTTCAGAAGTGGCGTGTTCCTTCACTCTCACCAAAAGTTACTCGTACAGGAGAGGTGGCAGCATGGCTAAGATGCAGGATTAGAAAGAACCTGGATCTTTTCTCAGCTTTGCCAAAGAATTATGCCCAGACTCACCCAAAATTACCCACCTGCCAGGCAGGCCTTCAGTCTGAGTCCCTGTGGTTCCCTAGGTCATGAGTAGAGAGAATACAATCACAGAGAGAATGTTTGTTGTTCTGTATATTGATAAATGCAGCCTTATTAATAATAGACATTTATGAGAAGGGAAGGGAAGG